>JACJUY010003131.1:0-10649 GCA_014220935.1 Platorchestia sp. MABIK | reverse complement strand
AATATTCCCTTACTCGTCAAATTACTTTAAAATTAGGTTAGATGCCTTAAACTGGAAGCACTAGCCAACTTGACACTGAAGTAGCCGTCAGTACCGAAAGGGTTAACTTGTGTTTCTTTCAAATCTACTATCGAATTTGTCATGGCAATTTGCACATCATCAGCATACATTGAAAATTTTGTGTTTGCTGGCATGGTGGGGAAATCATTTATGAAAATAGGAGCGGGCCGAGAATTGTCCTTTGGGGGACGCTTAAGTGATTTTGTAAGAATGGTGACATTTTGTTTTTCAACAACACAGCTTGAGAACGGCTCAGTAGTTAGCTTTCAAATCAGTGAGTGTTTATTCTGGGGTTCGATATTTTTTGTAGGAGTCTTTTGCGCTCAACATTGTCTAACGATTTGGAGAGTCAAGTTACAGTAAGAGAGTTGTTATTTTTGGTTCAAATGATAGCATCTTTTTTCTGTTATGTTAAGCATAGCGTCATGAGACTAGTGTTTCTTCGTTAAGCATATTGATTGCGGTGAAGGAGATGTGACTCTTCTATGTAAGACGAGAGCTTTTTATTATTACTTTTTCTAATATGTTAGACATAACAGGTAGGAGGCTGATTGGTCTGTAATTGCACGCCATTTCGATCTCACCAGATTTATGCAATGGCTTAATAATGGATAGTTTCCATTTTTGGGGAAAGTTGTTTGTGGCTATAGATATATTATGATCAAACAAATCATGGGTGCTGTAACAGGGAGCAGGCTGTATTATATATATTGGAGGCTAATGCCATCATGTCTAACCGCTTTAGTATTTTTAATGAGGAAAAAATGTTTCGTGTCTCAATAATGCTGACTGGCTGTTATATATTTTAAATTATTTTAAATATGCATCGTTATAATGTGACGCTGGTTTTGTGAGTAAGAGTTCCGGAAGCTGTGGTCACGGTCCGGTTTACGAGTTTCGGAAGGTCTTTGTTGCGCACTGGTTTAAGAGGACATGTGTAACCTACAGATCCAGTATACAGACACATGCGTTCCTGAGTGTTTACTTCTCCTGCCTTGGTAGTCTAAAGCTACTGAAACTGTAGTTTGCAGCTATAACTAAAAATATCTCATGTTGTGTTGAATGAAACGACACAACACTGGCCTTGATCCCTATTCGTTTCTCGTTTTAGGGGATGGAACAATACTTGGATTTGCACCTGTAGGTGTGTTTGGAAAGATCTTAGACACATCATTGAAAACTTTTTTACCAACTTTTGAGAAGAAAGTGTTGAAATCATTTGCCGTTTTTGAGGGGCTGTCAAAATTGCTTATACGGTCTGATTCATTTATGCTGAGCAGCTTCTCTGATGATTTCCCACGGTCTTTTTGAATTTTGTTTTGCCGACAACAGTTTATTGTGGAAGTGGTTTCGTTTTGCTTCACTAACGTTTCTTCAAAGAATCTTCTCATAATCTTTACACAAAATATCATGCAAAAATATCTCCGATTTTTTAATTGACTATATCTCCGTTTTAAATTAACACACTTGAATTGTCGTTTTTCACAACTTAGTAATTTTTTTTTCGAATAATTTATGTTTTTGAAAATCGGTTGAACAACCACTTTACAATGATCGATTTACTGAGAGGGGTAGAAAAACTACTTGTTCAAAGGAAAGGTTTTTAAAAGAATATTGCCATTCTTCCTTATTTGCTACTTTCCAAAAAACCGAACCAACAAAAATTTAAATTGTAATGAATCATTACCTTAAATAACATTTAAATAAATAAAGTAATTTAGTATCCTTCGACATACCCTCCATTTCTTACAAGGTAAGTATTACTTCTAGCCACCATTGGACGAAGAGTTTTGCGATTATTTCACCGTTTTCTTTCAGTTCTTGAAACATTATTTTTCAAAACACTTGAAACTTGAAAACTCTCAGAGGGTTTAAATACTTGATGGTATGTAGGAAACATCATTGGGAAATTATTTTTAACAGTAGGTATTGAGAAATGAAGAAGAACGCCAGTGTTGTTTTTAAAACTTTTCCTTTGAACAATTAGTTTTCTACCCCTTTCAGTAAATCGATAATTGTAAATTGATTATTCAACTGATTTTCAAAAACTTAAATTATTCGAAAATGAAACAAAATTTACTACATTGTGAAAAAAAGACAATTCAAATATGTTAATTTAAAACGGAGATATAGTCAATTATAAAAGTCGGGACATTTTTGTGGCACACCCGGTATAACTTTCGAAGCGTACAGTCTGATTTATTCAGTTTGTACCCACGCTGGTAATCACTCTTAGCTTTACTCAACGTTTTTATCTCATCTGTTCCCCATTTTGCATTCCTTCGCTTAACTTTTTTCGTTGTGAAAGGTGTTTAAATCTTGATTGTAGCACCTTGAACATGTGTGTGTATTATGCTAATAATGTTGCAGTGCTCTTGTGTCAGAATGTGTTTAGAGAGTACTGTGCTCTTAGAACCGTTTTCACGGTTCTAACCCTGTTTTTGTCCTCATTTCTTCTCCCGCCGTAGCCTTGTAAACAACTTACACTGTACTTGCAAGCCTAGCCTGTGTCTCATTGTGAATTCACTGAAATAAATTATGTTCGTGTTGATAAGTTTCGTGATTACCCTAACCTATCACAGTAAAAGTGCGCATTCGTTTAAGTGCTGATACAAAATTTTCATTGAAAAGCGAAACTTGTAGATTAACATCATCGGTGTTTTCCATGCCTTGAAATCAGCTCCATCTTTCGTATAGCTTTTCTTAAAATATTTCAAGGGAGTAGTAGTTTCTCATACCATTGGTTATGAAACAGAATCTGTTTCTCCTTTGCAATATTAATTAGACATTCTACCGAATGGTGATCAGAAAAGGACGGTAAATCTCTGTGCTGAGTACTGCAAGGGGATTGTTTGTTATTGCTAGGTCTAGAAGAGTTTTGAAAGTGACAATAGTGGGGGTTGGTTCTTGAACCATTTGCAAGAAATTAAGTATGTGCAATATTTTGCTTCTCTCATTACTTTTATTGCTCAGATATACGTTGCAATCCCCAAAAACCATAGAAACTTTTCTACTCCAGAGATTAATTCAACCGAATTTTCGAAGAAATTTAATGATGGACGCAGAGCTGCTGATGGATGTCTGTAAAGACTGCCGATAATGAAAGACTTGTGTTTTTACTTGAACATTGAGCCAAACCATTACTATGTCTTCGTATTTTTCACTTATCAAAAATAAAGATGCTGAGTAGATATCTTTAATGAAAATACATGAACCACTACCTCTCATATTCTTGACTTCGTCATAACGGTACAATGTGAAGCCGGTTATGTATATATATATGAACTCTCGACTCATGAGTCGAACCACGCTTCAGATACGCAAAGAATGTCGACATCGTTAGTAATCAACATAACCCTTACATCATCCATTTTACCATTGAGACTGCGAACATTTATATGGATAATTTTGCATATATTTATCTTTATATGCAAATGCCAATGATGGCTTTTTCCAAAGATAGATAATTTAATTACGAGGTTTGTTGCGATACAAGCTGTGTCGTTACTGCGTAGAAGATACAGTGTCCGTCAGCAAAGTTAATATGAGCGATAATTTCAAGTCATCTAGTGTATCTGCAAGATACTGAATAAACATCTTTAATGTATCAGCTGGGTCGTATATTGGGGGCTCCGCAGAGGCAAGGGATTTTTTTCAGAGGTCGTTTTACTTGGCAGTGATTGCCAATGTGACTGCGCATGGGATTTGGATTTTCGGAAAGAGGCTTGATGAGCAATGAGTTTTTCCAAATTATTTTATTTTCTTTAGAATGGTTTCGAATATCGTTATTAGCTCGACTTTCCCCTGTTCCTGCGTTTGCGTCGGAAAGTCGATGATTGACAGAAAAGGAAGGCCTGTTACAGTTACTATTTGTGTCTTTTGGAAGTAGCTCAAATTTACAGTTCAGACCTACATTATAGTGGTCTGAGATCGAGTTGGGGAGAGGCTCAGTTTTATTCACGTTCCTCACGCTGTGAATAGGTGAGCTGCTCAAAGCTCTGCATGATGGCGCTCTCAATTTTGAAGGGTCTGGTTCACCAAGTGCATTAACGTGCATTGACAGATTTTTTCCGAGTTTACGGTGATAATATGTGTTTCATTCCATGGAGTGGTCGATTCACAAATTCACTTACTGCATGGAGTTGCTGAAATGAGGACAATGTGACATGGTAATTTGCAATGTTGATTTCATTTCGAGTTGTTTTAGAAAACAGAATTTATTTTCTGTGCGCGAGGCCACTGGACGTTATTGAGTGCGTCAGTATCGTCAGTTTCTGTGTAAGTTTGAAGTTGAATCAAGTTTAAACCTAAATTTTTGCAACAATTCAACTCGTTGTAGAATTTAACGCACTGCATGCATCAATTCGCCAAATTCAAAGCACTAGAAGGAAGATGAGCAATAGATCGCCAGTGCGTAAATCCACGTCACAAACTGAAGACCAATCCACCACTCCCAATGGTCTCCCTCCGGATTCGCGTAGTATTATATCCGTAGTACAAGAGTTATGATTTAATAGGGCTCGGGCTTCAGCGAGCTAAATGCTTAATGGTTAACTACCACGGCAATCGCAGAGTCCCTCGATCCTCTGCGACGACCACCCTTACGGACAGATAGTTCTGCAGCTGCTCTTATCGGAGTACACTTGCGCTAATGGCTGTTCACACTCGAGAAGGAGCAGGAATAATCAAAGGCGGATGATAACGTTGAAAAGAATGATGCATTTTATGCAACTAACAAGCCTTAGATAACATCCTGATTGAATCTAATTTTATTCTACGTCGAAAGATTTTAGAAGTGCGGCAAAATATTAGAAGGAAAAACAGATTTTGCACAATCAACAGTATAAATTCCAGAAAGTGTGTACTCCCTTACAATTAATTTTTTGATTCGAGCTCGGTTTGAGGGCAAGAGGCAGAGACCTTGAAAACTTATTATTTGGTTACTAAACTTAGTCACACGATAAATAGTTTGGATAATTTTATCAAGACGCTCAGAAGGAATGGTTTGGATCCAACACGAGCGATCGATGACTTCTCTGATTGTGCTTAGAATATTGTAATCTAGCCGCAAAGTGTCATAAGGTTCTCGAAAATTGGAGTCGACATTTGTAGAAATACTGGCAGGTACCACAGGCGCTAGGTATTGAGAACTTATAAGTGAATTCAAAGCCAAATAGTTGCTCGGTTATAAGTTGAATGTTTAAAACTGTAGAAAAAATCGACGATGGTCTTAGAGGCAAACGTTGTCTCTCTGATTTACTGAAAAACTCTACTGTAAGAGACAGATTATGAACAATATCGTGATTTTTTTGCTATTTGTAATATGAAGCGGGTGCAAGTTAATAGCATTTTTTTTAATTGCTCTGCAATGAACATTTTTTCTTTGTCTTCTCAGCTAACGCTCTTGGGTGTTTTACTGCCAGTATCAGTTGGTGCGCGAGAATTATCGAACATATAATCTCGAGAATGAGAATAATTTACAGTGCTTGAAATGCCTAAACAGGATTCCTCATTATTAATAATAACACAACTTGAAGTTTTAAGTCTTCCTGATCACTTACATTTTTTATTCTGTGGCGTCTTACGGATAAAAGTGACGTTGGTGTCCCCTTCGATGAGGGACAATTCTGAGCTTGGTTGGTGACGCAGAGCTGGCAAGATGCCTCGCTGTTGCGCTGTTTGAGAGGAGGCAGAGGTGGTAGTGGTGCTGCAAATGACGTTTAACTGCTTGGAACCTTCAAATGATTACTGGAGTTATGGCAGCTGTGCTTTCCCCCATCATGGGATTTTTTTATAGTTTTCATTGACATTGCTTTGGAAGGAGACTCACATCTATTGATGGGAGTACCGGCGACTGTCTGCGAGTCTCCTGTCGTTTGACCACTAGGATCCAGTGGGTGTGAGGGTGAAGGTTTCCTTCTTGCAAACATTGTGCTTAGTAAGGATGTATTTTGGCTTGTGCAAAAACCATTTTTTCGGGATGTTGTGGTATTCTTCCTCCAGCTGCTTTACGCTCCGGGCAGCACAGACTCCAATATTGCAGGATTTCTACCCAGCCCACCCCTCTCCCTCCACCTCCGAGCAGCTACAGAAGTGTTAGGTAAAGTTAATTTAGGTTAGGTTAAGTTAACTTAAGTTAGGTTAGGTTGGGTTAGGTTAGGCCAAGTTCAGTTAGCTTAAGAATAAATTAAAAAAGTTTAAAAATGCCTGTTCTTGAGTGCCGAGATGGAGAGTCAAATTGCCAAACACCAGTGGTCGTTGTCATAACTTATAATAATGATTTAATGCAGGTTAACTTTGGTACTCCGCTGGACTATCCACTTACTAAGTACTTGTAGTGTTTATAATGCAGTGATTAATAATAACTATAACGAACAGATAAGTTAATAGACCTCAGTAGTACAGCATAGTTAAATAATTGGCACGAATGGCAACTTGATGTTGCTACTCGGAGGTGGAGGGAAAGGGGTGGGCGGTGTAGAAATCCTGCGAGACTTGTCTATGCCTCCGGGCAGACTATGAATGTCTTAGGACTTTTAATATCAATGCCCGTAGCGAGTGCCTGAGGTACCAACAAACCCGACAGGGTAAGAAAACACAACTGGAATGAATGCCGTTCGATTATGAATATCGCCGATAGTGATGGCACACAAGGAAAAGATTTCTGTCACGTAGTAACGCACCATGAGACGTCTTGGAGGACTATCAGGCTATGTGGAGTTGCGGCGCGGATGGCGATAGAGTGACTATTGAGTGCGGAGCGGCGGATGAAGCAGTAGAGACTACTGCTGGCGGAGCGTCTTCAGTGAGTGCTGTGGAGTTCGAAGACGCCGTAAGAAGACTGGCTGAGTTTCTTCTGCACCTCCGTACTTAGGGCCTGGTGAGGTAGTAACGCGCTGAACACGCGTCCCCATTAGTTGGTGGTCGAGTAGCGCTTAGGCCAATCCGAAAGCCGCCCCGAAGCCAGCCGTTGCGTGAGGTGGCAGCTGGTCGCTCGAAGCTTGTGTGGTGGTGTACAAGCGAACGGCTTGTTAAGACCACCACAATGTCTTGGAGGGCAACGTTTGTTTAGATAACGCCACTTTCGTTTGTTTCGATAACGCGGAGTTGACCTTGAACAAGCACGTCTTTATAATGTGGGTTGGTTATGCTCAGTGGTGCTCCGAGTTAAAGATGTCTGTTTCTCGAAAACCTCATACGTTGATATCATTGGTGGTACGCAGTTTTTACATTTTGTACGACCATGTCACAGATGTCATGAGTTACATACTCCGACAGGAGTCGTGATTATTTACTTTACCGAAAGTTTGTTCTTGTTTGAAAGACGGTTTAATTATTCAGCAGAATGAAATCAGGAGAAAAAATTTGATTAGAAATATAAATCAAGTGAAATATTGAGGGAGAGCACATTTATTAAATTTTTGTCTCATTGGTTACAGAGGGGAGGGATCACAGTGAGCAGTTACATCTTCACTCTTTTCCTTCTTTCGGAGGGACTTCCTTTCGCTGCAGTAATTTGGTAAGGTCAGCAAAACAAATCGTCTGGAAAAGGACCAGGGCTCTGAGTGAAAACAAATCTGAATTGCAATTCGAGATAAGTAGCACTTTTTATCCTATTTTTTCAGGTGATTGTGAATGTTTTTAAAGTTCTCGTTCGCCAGTCGTTCATATTTAAGAAGCTCACTTTAAAATATCGATGTCGGTCAGGAAGAGAGGTACAAAATACAATAATTTTTATCACTTATTCGTGAACTTATTTGAGAAAGCTGACGAATTTTCGGACACAAAGTATCTGATTGTTTGGCTGTAGAATGAGAGTAATAAAATATATAAATTAACCTAAAAAAAATATCAACTAATTAAATCCCATGAAATTTAGTTTTATCCAATATTTTTAGATACTTTTATAACTGGAAAATACTCGCACGAACGATGAACTTATTTTAGATATGAATTTCAATTTTCTTAATCCACTCAAAAAAGTTTTTTCGATAAAAAAATTTCTGTTGATTTTTCTGCCATTGAAATATCAAGTCATCACCAGTTTTTGTACGTAAATTTCAATTTCTTTATCTAATGAAAAAAAATATTGCAAGTTTCAGAACAAAACTCTTTAAGTTGTTCAACAAGTACGTCCTGATCTATGATATCTGTATAAATGTTCTCCATGTCAGTTAAGTCTAACCTAAAAAGAATCAGAACGTGAGTATTTGTTCCAATTGTTTGTTTCGGTAATAAATAATAGTTTTTTGACAAATAAATTGAACCACAGTTATTATGTCTTCCTTTTGTGTAACAGCTGTCTGCTAGACTTTGATCTCTTTCAGTTGCTACATATATCATCAAAAATGAAAAGATTTTAAATTTTTTTAATCTCTGTCACCTGGATTGGGAATAGGAGTTGTACATGAAATTATTCGCTTTTAGATTTTGAGTTACGTTTAATAGGTAAATTTGTGAAGAAATCGTCGATATTACCATTTTCACTTTCAAGTAATTCAAATATTTCAGATTGATTATAGCCTGTATCAAACGCTTTCATCAACAATTTGTATTCCGGTTGATTTATTGATTTACTGAATAGAAAATTTTTATTAAAATCAACATATTTTTCCAATAAAAGCTTTAGTAATAAAGAAGATTTACCACAGTTTGACATACTAACGATGAGACATCTCAAACTAAGAGATGAAAAAATTAAATGATTTTTTTGGTTATTTCTTTTACTGTCTTTCCACATATACAATATTTTATTTAACTAATAAAATATGTCTGTTTCCTAAATTTAATTTTCTGTTTGTAACGAATATAAACATTGTTTTTGAATCTGCTATTTCTTAAAAAACGTTTCTCATTAATGCTTCAAGATGAATTATAACCGATTGTAGTAGATTTTTATTTGTATTATTGAATTTAATATCAGTTTGAATTTGATTAATATCTAATTGTAATTGATTAACATTCGCATTATTGGAAACAACTTCTCATTGAAAATCTTTCATAATATCTTCCCTCTTGTTAAGCTAAATTATCTAATGATTTCTTCCTCTTTCATTGGTTGTCTCGTTAGACAATAACCAGAGAAGGAGCTACTTTGGCAAAAAACATTTTGTTTTCATCATTCAAAACATAGTTGTGCTTTTTAATATCTATTGGGAATTTTTCACATCGAGTTAGAACAAGTGATTTTTTAAATCCCAATCGCAAATAAAGCAAATACATGGAGTTTACAATTTTTTGAGCATCTATTAATTCATTTAGAACATTACTCTTCATTTTTATCAATGAAAATTTTCTAAATGCTTCAATGTTTAAGGTAAAAAACGTTTTGAATCATTTAAAATATATTGGAGAAATTGTATATAAAAATGAAACCATTAAATGTACCTCATCTATCTAATACTATGAAAACTTAAAGGCCTAATAATTTTTAAAAAATTCATTAAAAAATGACTTAAAGTAATAATTTTTGTAGTATTTGTAATATTTACATCATAAATTTGAGAAAACATGAAAAAAGAATAAAAACACAATAAAAACGCTAGTAAACTGTTAATCTCAGATTTAAATTTTGAAAACGATAAAGATTGCTGTAATATCTATAATACAAAGTATAAGAATAACTATTCTAAAAATACAACAAAAATCTACAAGGCATATTAGAAATATAAATAAAGAACTAATTTTAGATTCATATTTTGAGAAAATGATATGGAAGATATGTTAAGTAATAGTAAAAATCACTAACAGCATATAAAATTTAAAAGCATTTTAGAAGCGCTTATGGCTGTAAATTCAAGATAAAGAAATGTGCTATAAATGCAAGGTTTGGTGTGTTTGTTTCTAAAAGATTTAGGAAAATTAGCTAAAAAGTTAAATGCCATTCCTCAAACAACTAAAGAACATTAGTATCACACAAATAATAAATTAAAATTGATGCATATCTATGCGAAAAATCGGGAAGAATAAAATATATCACCAGAGAAATGTATAAAATGTATCACCAGTTTCTTACAGCTATATATTTTTACCTTTGTCTCTAAATAAAGTTTCGAAGAATTTATCCAAGCTCAAAGAATTATCCAAGTTTTTTCACCAATAATGACCAGTTTGATTTAGTCAAGAAAAAAGTATATCTCCATATGAATGATTCAATGATATGAATTTATAGCTTGTTATGTAAAAACGCAATGTGAGAGTTTACCACCTAAACGTGAACTTTACAGTAAAGTAAAAAAACAGACATACTACAGAAGATTATTCAGCATGCACTTAAACTTTAAAGGTTACATCTTAAAAGTGGATTTAACGTTTCCGATAGAATAACATAATATTCATAATGATTTCCCATTAGCGCCATAAAATGTTAAAATTAATACCGTATACAAATTAGTTCCACACCTAGGTAAACTGGGAAAACACGTCTTACATTACAAATTTCTAAAACAATATTTGGATTTAGGAATGAAATTAGATGAACTCCACAGAATTTTAAAGTTTGACACTGTAGTGTCGTACTATCGACACTACTAGAGGTATTTTCAGAGGTAGCTTTAAACTACCAATGAAGGAGCTACAGTATCAGAAGC
>JACJUY010003130.1:65290-77307 GCA_014220935.1 Platorchestia sp. MABIK | reverse complement strand
GAATTTTATTCTTCGCTTTTAAATTTTTAATAAACTTGCGTTATCGCCAAGCAAAAGATGTGCTTCATTAGAATAGGAAGAGAAAGGAAATTTTTTGTTATTGACATAACCAACATAACGTTCGTGACTTACGCTGTTTTTCTTTCATTGCTTGCAACATTTTTCTTAAGTGAATAGAAAACTGAACGATTTTTAATTCTCAATAATCGATTTTATAGGTGCGATTTTGGCCATCTTGTATAATTCCAGTGAAATTACGAAAATCCAAAAATGAAAACAATGACTCTGAAGCAAATGTTCGGAGTGTTTCATGAATCAGCTACGTTTTGAAATGGTAACTAATTTTTTCCCTCGTAAATTGCATCATATGAATGATTGACGAGTGAGGTGTTCCGAGCGTCGAGCTAGGTAGGCATCCCTCTTGTTGAAATAAAACGGGCTTTTTAGTCTCGTTGCGGACCATCTTTTTTTGGTTCACTGCTCTCCTATTTTTAAACACCTACTACTTCCTTCTTCAACTTTTATCTCATTCAGTTAAATTTTTTCTACATTCACTATTTCTACATACCTTGAGAATAGATTCCGCGTTCCCTCTCAAGTCCATTCTAAATGGTGCCTTCCTCCTTCCTTTCTTTGGAATGCCTTTGTTAGGGTTAGAGAGGTTTAACTAACTTGTTCAATCTGATCTAATGATCGAAATTTAGTGTAAATTAGGATTTTATTTCATCCCAAATTGAGGAAGAATTCTGGAGAAAATTCTTGAAGAAGTTTATTTCAATAGTTTTTATTCCTTTCAAAGGCCTTCCAAGAGCTACTCTTCTCAAAAATATCTCGATACAGCTACTCAAAAATTTAGCAACATTTCAGGAGGCAGCTGTAGAATTGGTTTTGTAATTATAGATGCTTCATTTGCCTCATCCATAGTTTTTGTAATTAGGGATGCTTCATTTTCCTCATCTATGGTTATTCGAAATTAGGATTGCTTCAATTGCCTCATGATTTTTCCTCGGGTGAAAATTGTGACGATCTATGGACCGTGGAACCGACACTGTTCATGGGCCTGCCTCAACATCATCTATATCCCCAGAGTGAAACCCAAAGAATAAAAACGTAATTTTGTTATCTTAACTTTCCCCACACTTTCTAAAACGATCGAATAGCAGTCTGCTTAACACTTTCAAAGTCACAATTTTTTTTAGTATAAGTCCCATACGTAATTTCACATATACCGTCAATACATGTAGTGCATACTCGAAAGAGTTTTGTTCCATCTAAAAAACTAAGCAATCATCATTTTAGCACCACACTCCCAGAGGAAAATTTGTGAGCCCGATCTAAAGGTTAGGAAGTCCTGTTGTTGAAATAGTAAGGTTTTTATTTTTTGTTACGAGTTTTCTTTTGGCTGTTCACATCAGCCGTTTTCCTCATAACCTATTACTTTCATGGTCAACTTTTATCTTGTTTCACTTTAGTCTTATCTTCCTCTTTCCATATGCAGGGTGTGGGAATATACTTACGCATAGATTCCCCGATACCTTCTCCGTACTAGATGGAGCTTTCCTCTTTTCTCTCTTGGGAACTCGTTCATTTAACACTCCAGAGATCAAACACTTTTCTTACAATCCGACACATCCGTACGTCGCTGCTTGTTCTAACACTGCAATGTGGCTCTTCGGTGGTCACCCACTTCAATTTTCATGTCAACTCAACCACAACCCAATGAGAGGTCGTTCCATTTGATGTATGCTATTTTACAGGTTGAACTTAAATTTGACTTAATTTTGAGTTGAATAATGAACATGAGCTTAACCTGATGGAAGAAATGTGTTAAACTGTCTTACTATATCATCTAATTTGAAACCATCGTTAATATTTCAAATTTTTGCTGTTCCGTTCTTGATTTCCCAGCTTGCGCCATTACGAGAAGAATTTAAGAACTTCAACCGTACCTCCTGATAATTAACTAACATCAATCTCTGCGTTTATAACTCTATTCAAACTTCATATTCTGAGCTCCCCGTGGCTTTTCCTACTAAAAATTATCCCTGGTCTGCAACTGGCCGGTGCAGTAATAATAATGCAGAGATACTCGTGTAATGTCCGCTTTTACGGCAGTTTTTTCGCACCGCGTTCGCGCGTGTCTCTGCAGTAATTCCGTCCGGCAACTCCGTTGATCGGAAACGAACTGGAGTAAGCTGCTATATTGTAACGCAAGCAGTTGACCTATTCCGTATTCTGATGGTATATGCTGCTGCAGCATGTGTATAATTTTAACAGAACTAAATAACTAGCTGCTGCAAGTCCTCGCTGCAACCAGAACGATTAGTGTAATGTGCTGTTCTAAATCGGCTCTACAAGTACTCTGTTGGGCCAAACTGTAAAGCCGTAGAAAACACGGCATCATTTTTTGACTGGGCTGCAGCGCAAGCTGTGTACAGTATACGAGTCATTGAATTTACTGCTACAGCTCAAAAAATATTTTTTCTACTACTAAATATTTTCACCCTTAACTCAGGAATTTCTACAGAACTTGAAGCTATTTTCGAACCTCCAAGTAAACTTTTCTTTATGCAGGATGCACGCTGTGAAGGTAACTTAGCGAGAACCCTAATATGTTGTCGAGTTTTCATGCCCGCACGAGCAGCATCGGAAACTAGTCACTGAATTCGAAGCACTTGATGGTAGAAAATGCTGATGTCAGAACAGGGTTACCAGATTTACCTTTTTCTGACGGAACTTCTTTATTCTTCCATTTTGCCCTTTTTCAAATCAAATGAAGTGTGATTAAGCCCAATCATGTCCCCCTGTTTCAAGAGTCCTTTTCCCCTTATGTGCTGGTCCCGTGTCGGCGAGCCTACAATTGTCGTCCTCGAATTCACTAAGAAGTAAGCCTCGCATAGCTAGCGCGAGTTAACACAAACTTGATCCTGGATTTAGATGTCTTGGATTCGTTGAAATAGTTAGAGCATTTACTTTTCCAAGAAACTTGATTCAACTTTTGACTCTAGCTTTCTATTGCACTTGAGCAAGCAAATAATTTCTCAACTACTGCCGATATTTTCCACTCCCTACACATTTCTCACAATCAGATTGAGGTGACTCAGCCATTTAGAGTCACACAAAAGAAACATGGTGTAGTCTGCATTTTTAATTTGTGCGAACAAATTCATGAGCTTCGGTATCCGTTTCAGCACATTTCAGTTTGGTCTGCATGCTAAATTTGTACGAATAAATTTACACTCATTGGTATACAATTTAAATAATATTTGCGTCACTTACTGGGGACGATAGATCAGTTTCGTGCGCAAAATTAAGTGTGTATTCTGCGTACAACCCTTAGCTCTAATACAATTAGAAAACATCACTAACTTGATCTCTCGGAGTACAGCAATGCCGAACCACTGAGCGAATCGAGCATCTCAGTATAGCAGTAAATTCTCTGGAATTGTAGCATATACAATCTAATGATCGACTTTTAGAAGGGAATGCTTTATCAATCTGAACACCCAGCGATTCCCTTGTAAATTGAAGAATATTTGCAATTGATTTTTATGTGTCGATTCATGTCGAGTGGTCAGATCTACAAATAGCATGCAGATAAAATTTCCGTGCTCGATCTTTTAATTCTCTCTTAAATTTATGTGGAGTGACCAATTTGAGTTGAATTTAACTGATATTAAAAATGGGGAGTCTTTCAATTAAATTCACGTCCAAAAATTGAAAAAGGCCACACGATTTCGAAGGTTATCAACCCTGACTGCTTTTTCAAATTATCAAAAAATGTGTCTCAAGGAAACATGGTACATACATAATATTTCTTTTGGACTTCCCAATATCTAGACTGTTGTGCCGTGCTTGGCAAAAACATTCCAGTTCGATCGGCGGTGACGCTCAATATTTATGAAGAAGTTCTTGTTCGACGTTGATGTTTACAGCTCAGGGAGGAGATCTGAACGCCATGATTTACGCACAGGAGACTGCCAAGCTCCCTCTCCATGTATTTTGAAGTAATTCCCTCGTGGTCTTCACTGCTCTATCAATATCTCACTTGTATTTGCATAGAAATCGCGACATTTACGCTTTTCCATTTTATGCTCCTGTTTTCGTGAAATATTTTACATCCTAAGCTCCCTTGGCAATTTGAAGCTTTTTTGCCGTTATCTTGTCATCGTCTTCATGAAACTTGTGAAATTATTATTCTTGTAGCGTTCGTGCTGTCGTTCGCGCGCAGTTCGTGGGGAACGTTTCGCTCGATATGAGTATGAAGCGGCGAGTATCGCTGAGGGCGAATAGCGAAGCTGTACCAGGCTCATACGGGTAAATAAACTGTGATCCATTTTTCTGCGTCAAGAATTAGCCTAGCGAATGAGAAGGGTCGCTGCAGTTCAGTTAAATACCTCTCTCAAGGTGCGTAGCCGTGAGCACCTGATTAGGCTCCTCTCAGTAGGCCTTCGTGAGGTCTTGATGGGGTACTGGTGAAGTTCTGATGGATCCTGATGGGGTCCTGGCGGGGTCCTAATGAGATCCTGATGGTATCACAGCGAGGACCTGATATGATCCTGATGAGGTCCTGAAGAGGTCCTGAAGAGGTCCTAGTGAGGTCCTGAAGGGGACCTGGTGAGCAACTAGGGAGGTCTCGCCATTTGGATCCCTGGTGGAGCTCTGGGAGTGCACAAAACCTCCCTACCGAGACCTGCATTTGAGGGCTGCTCAGCAGCGTATCCTAGAAACGCAGCGCTCCTTGAAGATTAGTGAGCCTCACAAGATCAACGACAGTGCCAGTTTTCATGCCTACAGAATTGGCACTTCTGTTCAGTTTCTGAGTCATCTCTCGTGGTAATAATTAGGCAAAAACATGACCTCCAGCCATATATTTTCATGGAAATTGGTTCTTTATGGCGCGTTAACTACTTACGATGCAAAAAATCGTACGGTACTTCTTTAAGCAACAAAGTGAATGTACTGTATTTCTTATTGATTTTGTATCCAAACGTGTATTTTGCAGTTCCACTGCCGAGTAGCAGTTCTTTCCTCATTCTGATCCAATATCCTGAAATCAGTGCCGGCCTGATTCCTGTGGTGGTAATAGTGGTAACATTATTTTTTTAAATCGGACGACCAAGGATCAATGCTCATGAGGGCGTCCTGACATGCTTTTAGCGTCGAGAAGTTATCGTTGTCGTACTTTGTTAACATTTTGACCGCGATGAGTTAAACTATGTACAGTTCAATATTAAACTCAAAGTCAATTGTAATAAGCGATTTTGAAAATACCAAACGTTATCTGGATCGTGCCCTCATTTACCTTTGATTAAGTAATTATGAAAATTGAGTTTGGACTACTGGTCGGTTAGCAGTATTTTGAAAATTCTCTCCTAGTACACTGTGGGCTCACATATCAACCAATGTGTAAAATTACAAAATGAAATCGACAGTCTCGAAATGACTGAAAATACGAGGCCCCCCCTCCCCTCAGCAGAGGTACAGCTATTGTATCTATCGGATAGCGCTCCCAGGGAGTAAATGTGAGATCCCAAGCTGACGGTTAGGTAGGACTCTCTTATAGTAAAATTAAACGTTTGTTTTGTTAAGGACCATCTGAATTCGGTTCACTGCTGTCCTGTTTCTCGGTGCCTGTAACTTTCTTCTTCGACTTTCATTTTGTTTCACAGCATTCCTTATCACTTACTGTTTCTGTGAGCAGAAATTCTTGGTGGGAATACACCATGTGCATAAATTTCGAGTTCCCGTAACTCCATACAAAATGGTGCCTTCAACCTTCCTCTCTTTGGAATGCCTTTGTTGCGGTTAGGAAGACTTAAACTAACTTACCTAACCTAATTTGGATATTTTAGATCAATATGTGATCGAACAACTGCCCATCGCTGTCAATCGTAAAGTGAGTATGGGTAACTCATAAAAATAATTTAAAAACTTTACTCTCCCAGAATTTTAGCAGCGTATTCATTTCTCAGGAATACACATTTTCAATGCGTATGTGCTCGTGAGACCACCTCTGAAATTGTGCTCTCTTCGGCGGCATCTCTCGTCTCTACATTCAGCGCCATTAACTTATTTAAGCTATTCAACTACCTCTGTCTCATTCTTTTCGCGTTTTCGTGCGGAAAGCAATGATGTAGTGCAACAAGTTTTCCCAAAGTTTGCTTCCTTTCTTCGGTTCTAGTTCAGTCCAGTCCAGAAACTGAGACGCACATGGTGCGACTCTCTCCCAGATATATCTTTGGTAAAATGCTTCATATTCTGTAAGATTTTCATCTAAGAAATATTTTTTCAGTCGCGATCAAGAAAACACTCTTGCTCTCTTACCTTGAGGTAGATGACCCTGCTCAAAATCTTACATATGAGGGCAAAATGGGATATAGGGAAATTCAGAACTATCATTAAAAAATGCCGGACCTTACGGAGGAGAGAGCAGTTAGGGCCAGCGACATTTGCATAAACATATTTCGCAGGGTCGCCCTCTTCTCTCCTAATCTGCCTTTCAGATGAAGCTTCCTCTTTCACTTCAATAAAATCGAGCCAATCCCTTTATACTCGCTGTCACTCCGAGCAAATGCAGTTAACCACCGACACTTCCGAAGTGTCACAAATTCTAGAAGGTTGAAAAATTCCTCGATCAGGTTGCCAGATTTTGACCAGCGGTTTTCGACTTGACCGGCTCTTGCGAGACAGCAATCGACTAAATGGAAACTATCGCTCACGGTGTTAATATATATTTAATGAGTGTGATATATGTTCTACGTCACAGCATGGTCTAGAAAATCCCGTCTGCACGTGTAGCAGAACTTTCAAGCGCATTTAAAATAATTTCATAGCTGTGCATGCTGGTGAAATGGATCTAAAGGAATGACCATTAAATGCATGTTTCTTAGCACTACAAATGAATGTCTGATGTTCTGGGATAGTCCAGGACACAAACTTTTATCCGTGTAATGAATATCAAGTGATTTATGCTTACGGGAAAAATGAAATTGGAAGTTTTGTTCAATCAGAATTTTGACAACGCGGCGACATTCTGCTCGCCCGCCCGACGCAACGCAATAATTATAGGACACTCAGTGACAGTCTTCCTCGCCGCACGCTAATTATTCAGAGTCTAGAACTTCCACTCGCTCATTATCGCCCAAATATTCTTTTTAATTAAATCTCGTCGTCTAATTAGACGGGCGAGGGGGAAAACCTCCTCGAAGAAACGGTGAACTTTTGCCCAGTCATCTTCAGCAAAGCGCATAAATAACTCTCGGAAGAAATGTGCCCCATAAAAGGGTCGTATCGGAAACAATTGACCCTCGCTCGTAAGTTGCTCCAGAAGTTACAGGGTTTTTGCTCCAAGTCTCGTTCAACTAAAATCTTCAAGACGCTCACAGACGAACTGCTTTTTCTGGCCGCGTCAACTTTTACATGCGCACTGCTGCAAAACACGGCGTTGAATGATGCCAGTCCTTCGTAAGGCCACTGCTTGTTTCAAGTGAGCCAAAGTTTTCTGCTTGTATACATCACGGTAAGAAAACAACTTAGTTTATGAAGTTTTCTGTTTCAAAAAATGAGATCTTTAAGCGAGTAATCAGATGCAGGTAGAAATATTCTCGTTTCCAACAACTTCTCTTAACGAGTTTTATTTCAGATCCCGTTTTTGTAGTGAAGTCACAATTTCTAGCGGTGTTCTTCTTTAAAATGTTTGTTTCTCTCATAGCAGGTTTAAATGCATAACATCTCAGTATTTTTGCTCGAATAAAAGTTGAACATATTTTCATGTTGAGTACCTACGCCACCTGTTTGTGTAATAACCAAGTTTGTTAAAATAAAGATTAAACCTCTCCCCTCGTTTTGTTCGAATTTCCTCCCTAACCTATAAAGTTCCTCGGTCTGGGAAACTCAAGATGGGTAAATGTCATTCTGAGTAAATTTGTATCAGTTGTGCTGTTCTCTTAACTCCTCTCTACATTTTTTGTGATGGTCCAGAGTGACATGAAGTGATGGTGCAGACTCTGTACCTTGGAGATCAGGCTGTTCTCCTGTCGTTGAAAAAGCATCCAACGCATCGCAGTACCATAACTTGGGGCACGCTCGAACGTAACAACAGTCGGTCGTCGAGTTGTAGAATTTATACTAACCATAATATGTACGAAGAAGAATTAATTCCGTTTATTAAACTGGGGATTCAAGGCCCTTGATTGGAGCGATGAATGTCCAATGCTTGGCCCTTATCCGTATAAATAGAGGTTCACATAAGATGACAAGATGGTGATGTTTGACTAGAAGACCCTCTGCGTGTGTCTTTTAAATATCTCAATATATCCGCTGTAGGATAAGATCCGTCTCTTGTATTTTTTATTCAGTACTGTGGGATGAAATATTTTTTCATCTTTCAGTTCCTTCTGAGATATAGAGGAAGTTACTTTAACTATATGAGTAGCCACTATTCCGTCCTTCCAAATCGACTCCAATTGAAATATTCTCTTAAATTCAACTAAACAGCATTTGACCTGCCATGGCCGCATTCACTAATTTTATGCAATATTCAAGCGGCTATGGCAGTTCTACGCTAAATTCGAATTTAATAGCACAAATAAAATGATTAGCAAAAAACTCAACGGAAATGTTTCGATTTGTGTCTTTGATTGAGTATAAATTAAAACACGATTCGTGACCCTCACGGGTCAATAGCATTATGGAAATTTTTCACTGACCACCGGAGGGTCACCAACCAGTCAACGTTGAAACCTGTGTTACGTGAATTTGAACAAATTTTGGATTTCCTACTTGGAGCATTGCAGTTTGTCTGGCACTGTTGTGTTGATTGTATACTACCATCATTGGGGTGTATACACCAAGTTCGTTAACTCGGGGCTGCCCATACAATAGTATTGATACACTCATCATTTCGGTATTTTTGGCTGCATCCTATCGTAGTCACTGGAAACTGTCTTTGAAAGTACTGGTTCAATACTCATTATGATTGTTAGTTGTTGCCAGCTGTGATAATTAAGAGGTCTCTTTGATTGCATACGTTAATTCTTGTTCATGAGGCCCCTCTAAGAGAGAAACTATTGCATCTATGTATAAGCACTCCCAGAAAGAAAATGTTATGTCCCAAGCTGAGATTCATGTAGGCCTTCTTGTTGAAGTAGAATAGGTTCTTGTTTTGTTAAGGGCCTTCTTTTTTAGATTTACTGCTATCCTGTTTTCCAGCACCTTCTACTTTCTTCTTGTTCAACTTACATTAAGTTTCATTAACTTTCTTCCCAGTTTTCTGTTTTCCTGCACAGGCGATCTTGTGTAGCAACACACCTTGTTTATAGATTTTGCATTACCCCAACAACCTACTATATGGTGCTTTTATCCTTCCTCTCATCGACACACTTTCGTTGTGGATAGAGAGACTTGAACCAAGTTATAATCTAATCTAATCCTGCTTATAAGGTAACAGCTGCATGTCATACGTGTAATTGCTGCCTTTAATTGTACAGGTTAATTTCTGTTTACGTAATAAGCTCTGTATGTCATACCTCATGCAATTGCCTTTAATGGTCTTTGTTGATTCCTGTTTTTGAGGTGGCCGCTACATGCCATGCAGTCGCTGCTGCCCGCTGCATGTCAGATTGTGCGCAATGATTTCGTATGCCGATTTTGCAGCTATATGTAATGGAAAACCAATCTATTCGGTATATTTCAACATGAAACAAACTTCCTCGTTTCTGCGCCTTTTTTAATCTGTTTCCGCTTCAGTGTCTGACTTTGGGGGCACACGACCAAGTAAAATTTTTCTTTGTTATTTTAGACCGCGGACCGAGCTGTGGCTTTTACTTTCCCGATTGTTTAAGCTGCTGTTAAGAACCAATGAGTGGGTTCCTCTTGGAAATGGTGAGAAGTGCAAGTTTTCTGTTTGAAAGGTTCATTTAATTCTCTATCGACCGAAATAGTTTTGCTAAATGCTGATGAAAGACAGGAGGCGTTTTCTAGTTGACTAAAGACAAGTTCCTTATTGGTATTGTGCAAAACTTTGTCGATGTTTTTTTACTTCATGTTTTAAAAATCTATTTGAAGTTAGTACAAAATTCATCAACAACAATTTTGAGAACTTTGTGACGAGTATTTGAAAACACAGCGGAAAGTTGGGCCACGAGTATTTCACCTACTTGAGAAACTCCAAGATTTTCCTGATGTACTTCATTCTTCCTGAAATATAATTTACGCGTTTAAGCTTGGAGTTGGTTGCGTTACAGCGCTCTACCCATGGACTGCGCAGGTGTAGAGGGAGAAGTGGGGGAGCGCGTGAGAAAAGAATTCGTCAAACCTCTTGTCCAGCCGCTCCTACCGCTGCTCGTAGCAATCCCGACTCAGGAGATTTATCGATAAGCCTGGATGTACTTTCGCTTCAATTGAAGACCTAAAAGTCGCATGTTCCAATTTTATTCGTGACGTCAAGCATTTTTTGTCAGGAACATTTGTATGCTTGTGAATGTTTCCAAGGCTTTCAGGACCAGAAAGACCAACTCTTCGCAAAGTCGCATCGATCATATTGAGCTTAGAGAGAATTACAAGTTCGTTGCCTTCCCTGTTTTTTTTTTTTTGTCTTGCAATCACTCACGTTATCCGATTCCATCTTTGTCACTGTTGAATCTCGATAAATGTCCAATTATTGCAGGCAAATTACAAAAATACTCGCAAACCAGAGGGTGTAGTGCTTTGCTATTTATACATGGATAAGTCTAAGAGACATCAGCCATAAACATCACTTCACTTCGTATCATTTATTATTCATACCTTTTTCGTGGTTTTTTCTTCGCTTTTTCCCTTTTTTTTCCCTAACGCACTGTTACTATCTGCAGGGTATCTTGTGTGCAAACACAACTGTGTGTGACCTGTCGTATTTTATAGTCCTTCCTTCTTATTCTCTTATGATCGCCTTTGATATCGCTTGCGAGTTTTGTACTTGAATAACCATAGCCTTATTTTGCATGTGTGAAATTCTCATCCCAAATGTACGTATACTTTTATCTCTGGTGATTTCCTTACCTCCTCCGAAGCACTGCGACACTGAAGAATAAATACCACTCGACGTAGTGTGCAAGTTGAAAGTTTTCCGAAATACCCTGAGGTCACAAACCTTTATATTTGACAACAAACAGACTAAATGAAGCCCCTAACGAAGCGTGGGATCAAAAACGTGTTTCCTGCTTCTGATTAAACTCGTTCATTTTGACCTCCGACCGCCAGTTCGGCTATTTGTATCTAGATTCAAAAACACTACGTTCAGGATTTGTAGAAGAAAGCATCAAATAAGCTGATGACATTTTCTGGAGCAGTAAAACTGAACATCAAACATGATTCCTTTATTTTTTACCACCGTTTAAACTTTGTCTGCTTGTACATATATTTGTGGGTCTTGAATGTCACTAAGAAATAATTTTTTTTTTTCAATGTTTGCGACATAAAACCGTTATGAAGACCACCTGAATGACTCTGCAGAGAAATGTCACTAATTTGATCATGAGAATTAACATCAGCTGAGGAAGATGCGAGACCTCGAGCTGACGAATTAGGCCGGACTCCCTTTTTGTTGTAATTGAATCAATTTTCTTGTTTTCGAGTGGACTCTCTTTTTTCGGTCCGCCGCTGTTCTTTTCTAGCACCTTTTACTTTTTTCTTGAACTTATATCATATTTCATTAAATCCTTCTAATATTACCGTTTCAGTTAGCCGAATGTATGCACACCTTGTAGAATAAGTTCCTCGTTGCCTCAATTTTTCACTAGATGGTGCCTTTCTCCTTCCTTTATTGAAAACGCCTTCGTTGGGATTAAGGGAGCTTAAACTGACATGAGGTTTCTAATCTTATCTTTTTTTCCTGCATAAGTTCCGCAATTAAAGTCTTTTTCAATGATGGCTGCGCAAACGCACAAATTTTTGAGTTATCACAGAGCCTTTACTTGTACAAGGTTTTAATAATATTTCTGTTCGTTAATCAACTGTGGACGATCTAAACAATAAAC
>JACJUY010003130.1:26617-55532 GCA_014220935.1 Platorchestia sp. MABIK | reverse complement strand
GGTAATGCAGCTAATGTGCTTTCCCCTTGCTTCACAAACTAGATTTGGGACTCAAACGTTCCCGCGTTAAAGGAGAACAAGCCGAGGAAATCCGAAGTACAGCCAATAAAGAGTCACTGGGAGGATTTTTCATGAATATTTTCGGTGTCAAATGTGAGCTACCATTATTTAACTCTCGTTAAGTCTTCTAGCGCTTCTTTAGTTGCTCCGTTTATCACTCTATGATGATAAAAAGTAAAATAGGTTTATAAATGACAGTCGACTCAAATTCAGCTCTATAAGCGAGTGCGCACAAACGAGTTAGCATTGTTTTCATTGTACTCTTGGACCAAGGCTCTGAAAAAGTTGTAGCTCAAGGTAACATTCCATTGATAATGACACTCATACAGAATCAAGTGCAAATTTAGAATCATTTTCAATTAAAACTTGTAATTCAGTATTTGAATCTGAAAAAATCAGAAATACTTTAGTAATCTTGAAGCTGAACACTATCTGTGTGTTATTTGCATTCAATTTTTTAGGATTCTTAGATGTGACCATTACTACTGTAGTGAGGTGTTTTTGAATTCCAAAATACTCTAAAGATGTTTTTCTTTAAAACTATGTTACGTCATCCGTAAGATTTCGTCATTTTGAATATTCGCTGAGGTCGGAATCTATTTTACTTATATTCGTTATACTTTTTATGTCTACTATCCTCTATTTGATTATCTTCGTTCAGTTTAGCTTCATTCTATTTGACTCCAGTTTCACTTTAATCGAAGACTCCGTTTGCGGGTTTTCTTTCCAAGGTCCATACATTTTAAAGCATTTGCTCGAAGATTCAATTTATCCCTTTTAAAAGCGAAAATTTAAATGTGTAAGATTGTTATGACTTCTTCTACTCCATAGAGGGAAACTCAATACTTCTGTTCAAGTTGAAACTATTCATAAAAACTGTTAATTCTAATTTTCCGGCAGCAGTTACCGTACTATGCCATCGATAATCCTTCCGAGCAAATCGTATTGAACAAAATCTACGTTGAAAGTCGAATTGAATGACGCCTGTTGGTGTGATAGAAAACATTTGAACAACACAGCTGTACTGTGTTGCCGCATTCTCCTAAATTTAGTTTAAAGAAGACATTAACTTGGAGCCGACGTAATGAAATTGAGAGAAACATCTCCTTCTAGAGCTCGACAAGTAGTCTCCATTTTCACGGACTTGTCCAAATAGTCCAATAGCCATAGCCATACACCGTGATACTTTGTCACTTTAATGACCATTTTGTGACGAAACTCGTGTAAACAAATAGCTGAATCACCACAAAACATTTCTAAAACAAATTGAAAAAATAATCTTAAAACCCCAAGAGATCTTCCCCCATACATTATCAATGAGGACGCTAAATATTTTCAATCCTACGCTCACCGCCACGAAGAATAAGTTAATGCACAGCGCCAGTAACACAATTGTTACTACTGTTGTCGCTTAACTTTGTACTTCTTCACACCTTCTTCTCAGCCTTAGTTTGATGCGCCGTAACCTCCTTCACACACGTGCCGCAATTTTCCCAAGCCCTACGTACGTGATCAGTAACTTCCCCTTTGTCTTTCAAGCGTTCTAAATCTACCTTCAACAAGACCTCCATATGTGTACCACAATCTTCCTAAGCCTTCCAAATCTACCTTCAACAAGACCTCCATGCGAGTACCGCAATCTCTCCAAACCTTTTAAATCTACCTTCACTGTGACCTCTATACGTGTACCGCATGCTCTGTAAACCTTCCAAATCTGCCTTCAACATGACCTCCACACGTGTGCCGTAACATTACCCCCGTTCTGTTGCTAGGACCTATGCCGTGCGCGCATGGCGGCGAAGAACAAGTCGGTGCACAGCAGCGGCAGCGGGGCCGGAGACAAGGACGGGTCTGCAGGAAGCAACCTGCCAGGCACCCACGCCGCCTCCAAGCCCAGGATCGCCAGTCTGTCCAAGGAGTCTGACAATGGAGGCAACTCGCCTGGATCGCGCTCCTCCACGTCTTCATGGTGAGCCAGAAAGAACTCGGTCACTCGCCTTGTTACATTTCCTTGCTATAGCAGCGTTAGCAGCCCAGAATAACTTAGAGATTTGCACCTGGACATCCTTTTACCGTAACAGCTTTTTGTAAACTAAAAACGGGCTAAAAACTAAAAAAACCAAAGCCATGGGTCTGATTGGGTGCATGCTTTGATATCATTCCTCGATCATATTTAATTAACGTTATTGACTAATCGCATCAGTTTTAATTCACAGATTACTCTGTGATAGTTTTATCGGTAATTGTTTTTCTCACTGATATTTGTTCGTGATGCTTTATTTGTTTCCCTCAGGGGGATACAACTATTGTATCTATGAGAATTGGCATTCCCAGGGGGAAAATGTGAGGGCCCGAGCTGAGAGCTAGGTAGGCCTTCTTTTTGTCGAAATAAAATGTTTTTGTTATGTTAAGTACCATTTTTTTCGGATCACTTCTGTCCTGTTTTTCAGCACCTACTACCTTCTTCTTCGAATTTGATCTTGTTTCATGAACTTCTTTCTTAACTCACTGTTTCTATGCCCTTTCTGCACAGATTCTGCGTTCCTTCAACTTCATACTAAATGGTGCCTTCCTCTCTTTGGATCACCTTTGTGGCGGATTGGGAGGCTTAGACTAATTTATGATAATGGTAATAATAATGATGCTGTATTTATATTTTCATGGGTGCAGATAGTCTACTAAAAAGATTCATAGCCTGCTAGTACCTAGCGGCGTGCTGCAGCATAAAACCCTTTGACAAAATATTTGTTTTAAGTTCACAAATTTCTATGTATATTGTGGCAACATTGTATATAAACTCATCGTTTTATATTTTCAATGTAAGTCCCTCGTTCTCAAATTCTATACAGTCTCTCTTCTGTACTCAGGAATTCGCCACTTCTGCAATAGAGCAAGCATAAATTTTGAATACAATGTACAAATAGGGTTTAAACTTTCTAGTTTGACACACTAACTTATCGTCACGGTGCTCAGGGTCTAATTGAAGTTTTAGCCAAACTGAAAGATACAACACTGTGAGCTAGGAATGAAAATCGTGCATAATCAATAGACATATTTTATGAATGACCACTGTGAGGAAATGAACACTCTTCCCATCTCGTGCCACTTGATCATAATTTAGCACGTAAAGTTGTTTCGTTAGTTGCTTTCCTTGATCGAATATTCTTATCTTTGAGTCGAAGCCTACAGTCTTCGTTCAAATTAGGCAAGTGAGTTCTCAGAAGTCAAGCGGTCGAATTGAATGTAGCCTTTTCACCATAATGCCCAGTTATCTTGTCTCGTATCGAGTTTGAATGATTTGAATTTCAATCACCAAGCCAAGATCAAGATCAAAACCCGGCCCTTTCATTGTCTCGATTGTGATGTACTCCATGTAGCCTCGACATGTCGTCTGTGTGGCGCTCCTGGATGTAATTGGCTTGCTTTGCTGCACCTGATACCTCGTACATCAATTGTAGCTTAGCTGTCACAGTATCTTTGTGTCTGACCATGGATTCAGGAACTGTTTCCTGCACTGTAGGACAGAAACTGTGCTCCAATCTAAGGCTCTCTTGTAGCAAAGGTGATTCACTTCCAGGTAATCTTATGGGTCTATCCCCCACATCGCATAATTAAGGTTTGGCAAAAACCCTTCACTTATGCAAACCTTGAAAATAGCTACAATAAATATTAATGTTATTATTGTACGAGTCTCATTCTTTTTTCTGGGAGCGTTGAGTACAACTGAATTTTTTGCAACAAGTAAGGAATGATTCAGATGGAAACCATGGCTTAGTCATGATTGGATCCTTTTTTCTGTTCTGAATTGCATTGCAATATTTTGTACAAATCTGATTGAGTTGCAGATCTCTGCACATATCACGTCCAACCAAAACTAGAAGACCACCAATATAAGTTCGTGCTGTCATGCCATTATGATCCGTGTAGGCAGAGCAGTGTAATAAAATCTTCAATTAAATATCACTTTATTGCGACTACCTCTTAGGATGCCGTGGAGTTGATCAACAGCATACAAATGTTCATTTTGGTGCTTTGAACACAAATCATTTGACTGTGGAGTTTCATTACCTTTTCCAGACATCTTCCCTGCCACTAGAGCTAATTCTAAACTAAAACTTCCAGCTGACTGAATGACTATGAGACATTGAAGATATTGACTAAATAACTATAATGTAGTGACGACATTTTGGTTTCGTAAAAACTTAGAGTAGGAACAGGGAGTGTCTTCATGAAATAGCAGTTATAATTTAATATAACGAGTCCAAGGTGCATCATTTAGATTTCTCTCTAACTAATTTGCGCTCAAATATCCTTGGAATGAAATTTCAAATATTAATAACGGCGAAACCAGCGTTGCACAATAAACACTGTTTGTGAGTAATTCATTGGATCGATGGAAAATTCTGCTGCTAGGAGGAAAATGTAAGGTCCCGATCTGAAGATTAAAAGGGTTTTCCTTTGATTAAAATAGTGTGCTTATTTTATTATAAAATCATTTATCACTTTGTATTAAATTATTTCTTATTATTTTATTCATGTCTATCCTTCCCTTCGGAACCCGTTCTTTTCTTTTCAAACTTACATCTAGTTTCCTTTATACTTATTTTCATTCTGATGTTCCAATGCTCAAGAAATCTTGTGAGAGAACACACCTTTGTATACATTTCCTGTTTTTCTAATTCCACTCTAAATAGAGCCTCCCTCTTTCTTCTTGTGGGAACACCCTTGTTGTGGTTAGTTAGGCTAAAGCTAACTTAGTATCAAACCTTGTTGTCAATAATTTGAGAAATGTTTTATCTATCAGAGATCAGATTGAGAAAAAATTTTTTGGTAGCAAATTGTAAGCAATTAGTTTCGACCAGTTCATCATAACGAAACTTTAAGTTCTTCGCATGTTTTTTGTTTCATTTTTCGTAATGTTTAATCTTAATTTCTAACACAAAGAGAGAATTTTTTAACGAAACCATTACGATATATTATAATGACTAAAAATAAACTCGGTAAACTTTGAATTTGGTTGGAGAAATGTCACAAAACATTCACCCGCCCTATGCTGTTCTTCGAAATTTAGGCACAAGTACCGTTGCTACACACTGACGCTCACAGATGCGAGTCAATTGCGTTTGTGTATAGAGCGGGTTTTTTAACAGGTACCTGCAAAAGCTCTTTTCTGAAAAACTTGCAACTAGTTGGGACTTGAATCTGAACAGATAAATACAAATGTTGTGACTAGAATAATTTCCTTAAAGTAGGGAGTCATCCACGCCTGTAGTTTTCAAGAAATCGCATTACCAGAAATTACTCAGTTAATTTATTAGCAAAAAAGATCAAGTCAAAATAAAAGAAAAGTAATTTGAGTGATTAATGTTATTTTCTTTGCGATAAGCCTTGGCTTTTATTGAAGGTAGTATAGAGAATTTGTGAAAGTTAATTCATTTTCAACTACTGGAACATGATCAACATTAGACGTGATGAAAGTTTAAAAATAAATCATGAACGGTCTACTAATCAAAAGGTTAGACAGAATAACATCAATCACGGGCGAGAAAAATTTGTTCATTCATCTCAGAGGTAATTAAGCAATGTTGAATGCAAAGGGAATGAACGAATGGACGTCCAAGAATAGTCAGGTTATTATTTCGTAACTAGATAAGGCTTTCCGTAAGTGATACACCCATAGACTATCCTCGCCTTGCTGTCAAGTGGCCTTATAAATGATGCAACTTTTAAACCTAGGTAGTCCGTCCATGTTATTCTACTAAATTAAATTGGAAGAAAATATCGCACGAAGTTCAATATTTCAGCTAAACAAAGACGTTGACTGTGCAGTA
The DNA here is from genome assembly GCA_014220935.1 of Platorchestia sp. MABIK. Classification (NCBI taxonomy): domain Eukaryota; kingdom Metazoa; phylum Arthropoda; class Malacostraca; order Amphipoda; family Talitridae; genus Platorchestia; species Platorchestia sp. MABIK. The sequence goes on along the minus strand of JACJUY010003130.1, from coordinate 49,641 downwards.
TTTTCTTATTTTAACTTGACGTTCCGTTGTACACCAGATACAGTATTTTGAGTAAATGTTGAGTACGTTAAAGCTCGCCTGTTTGAGCTTTTGATCATAAATCGGCAAATTTGAAAAAAAAACAAGTTTGAAATTTGTCGTGCCCATCACCCTCAAAAAATTGATTGCCTTGAAAAAAGTCGAAACAATGATCCCCTTATCTAATGAAAGCGGTACATTCAACGAAATCAGATTGTGAAGCTCCCACGCCAGTTTCCAGGAACAAGATCCAAAGTGTGTACTCAAAGTGCAAGAACACTTCCTCCTTTGAGAGAATTATTAGATGAAATTTCCATGCATTTATGTTATTGAAGCCTCATGCACAGCAGAACATCACGCATCAGTTCAGCACTTCCCATTCACAAAATTTAAGGGAGTACAACTACTCGCTTATCCTATGCATTTATTTCAAATGATTTCTATCTGAGAGGAAAACTAACAATGAAGGCAGAATCAGAGTCAGCAATGGTAAGGAGACGCAGTATGTCTCACCAAACATTTACGTTCGCTGCTGTTGTCTAAGGATGAGTAAGTGAGAGCCTTTCCTAGCGAACGAACGTTCATATAGTGCGCTACTCATCACATTGTGGGAGAACAATCGAGAACATATCATACGCACGCTTTTCTCAAAAAATTTCTCTCAAAGAAATTTGTAATCAAAATAGTTAGCATTTGCTAGCATTTTTTAAAGTTAAATTTCTAAACTCAAAACTAGCTATGAAACAAATTATTCATTGTCCGAGTTATGCTTTCAATATTTACCCAACTGGGTGCCCGTGAACTTTGAGTTGGGTCGTTGCTGGGATGTGTTCTATTTTCGACTTCAGGTTTGTTAGTAATAAATCAATCTCCTTCATTAATATTTACGTAATATTGTCCGACTTTAACTTGTAACGAAGATAACTTTCAGATTAATTTTATTATAATTAGAAGAGTTCGACATCACGGGGTTTCTTCTGGACATCAAAATGGTTTCTTTTTGCTTTCGCCTCACGACGATAAAAGAAATAAATCCTCTCTTTAATTATCTGAGGCCGCATATTTTCTCTAGAGCGCGAGTCTTCAACTCGTCGTGATGTTCTCGATAACAAAACATAAGCCTTCCTTGTCTTATGTAGAGCTGCGTTTAACGCTCATTTTCAACGAGTTCTGTTCTTATTCTGCATTTGATTTATTGTGCAAGTGATTGCATCTGAGCTTTCAATTAATTTCACGTTTATTCAGCACTGAGTTTATTGTACGTATGATGAAACTGAGTTCTCGAATAACTTTTTTCCATTCTGCGTTTAATTTATTGTGTGAGGGGTTAGGGCTGTGATTTCAAGTTCTATTTTCATTCTACATTGTATTTATTGTGCAATTTGTTGAAACTGGGCTTCCAATGAGTCGGGTATTTATTCTACATTCAATTTGTTTAGTGCGTTCACATCAGTCTGGAAAAAACTTTGTGATTCGCCGAAAAAGGAAATGATCAGGAAAACACAAATGTCTTACGCTCGTCATTGCTATCAGCATAATGGGATAGACATTATTTTGAAAAGACCGCTTGTGCAATGATAAGTAATGAATACAGGGAAAAAATTCGCGTTCATTCTTTTAAAAATGCAAAATTCAAGTTCAAGCGATAGGATTTAAGCTTTGGAGTGAGCAGAGGCGATACATCAGTTGGATCCAAAAGAATAAAGTTTCTATTCGATTGGGGTACAAAATAAACTCATTTTGAGAACTCATCAATATTAATTTATCAGATTACTTATTTTCATAGTTAGATTACATACCTTAACTCAGCCTCAAATTATTCATTGAACTAGGCTAAATACAAATTATGTTGCTCAAACTAAGAAGAAAAATAAAGAAGCCTTTTATTGTGCTTTTTTTATCGTTAAAAATGTTCATTCATTTAAATTTTCACTTCATCGACCAGTTTAATTTAAATTCCAGGAGTAAATGTTCAGCTGTAACATACCTAACCAAAATTTGAAATTACTCCGGCATGATGTTAGAGTTTTCAGGGAAGAGGAGAACTTTTAATCTAGAGTACTAGATGAAAATTCAGCACCAGCATTATCGCACAAACGAGAATTTCTTCGAACTCAAAGTGACTGAGAACGAGCTCCTCCGTCTGCTTTTGGACTGTAGTTTATTTTTTATCAGTCAGGAAAGATTGCTATAGTCGCTTAAATTCATGTTAGGGATTTTTCCTTGAAAGAAGCCTACTACCACAATGAACCATTTTAAAATAGCGTAATGAATTACTCCTACAAGCAGATGATTAGCTTCAAACTGTCCATGAGTGCGTTGCATTCACTCTAGCCGAGCCACTTACGGAGCCTGGTATGCTTGACTAGGAAGTAAAGCCCTTTTCTAAATGAAACATGGATGGCAATTACCGTGGAGTGTTTTTTTTCTTAACTGCAGCGTGGTCGCTCTCGGGTAACTTTCCAGACCGTGTTAAAGGTGACAGGTGACTGCGCCTCGGAGTTCTCTGGACAATTTATAAAGGAAATCGACTTCCGTCGATAATTTATTTTGTAGTCAAGCATCTCCATCGGAGGCAAAATTGCCGTAAGCTTGTCTCAAAAATGGATAATTTGTAAATTGAGATTTTTGATGGTTTGATAAGAGAATGATCTCGCAAGTGGAGAGACCGTTGTGAACGCAAGCGTTAGCTCTACTTGATGCATGTAGTGAACGATGGAATTAAACACCCATTTCCTCCTTCAGGGGGATGCAACTATTGTATCTCTGGGAATTAACGCTCCGAGGGGGATTATGTGAGGTCCCGAGCTAAAAGTTATGTAGGCCTTCTTTTTGTTTAAATGAAATTTATTTCATTATGTTAATGAAAATTTTATTCGGCTTACTGTTTTTCTATTTTCCAGCACCTACTACTTTCTTCTTCAACTTTTTTCCTGTCATGAAATTCTTTTTTAAGTTACTGTTTCTATGCCCCTTGTGCGCAGATTCTGCGTTCCCTCAACTCCTTACTGAATGGTGTTTTTCTCCTTCCTCTCTTTAGAACGCATTTGTTTCGGTTAGAGATGTTTAAATTAAAATCGAATTTAATCTAAGCTAACATCCACTTGAACTTTGGAATTCATTTTCGTATTCATTTTATTTATGAATCATTTCTTTTGTATTTTGGTTTCATATTCCCATGTATCTATTCATTTATTTGCTTTTTAATTTTCAAAGACTGTGAAAGCACTACCTCAATTAGTACAAGAACAAATGCAAGTGCAAGAACAGAAGCTCAACCTGCAAAATTACCCCTGTAAAATATTTGGCACACTACCACAGTGATTCAAGGCTAAATGACTGAAATGTATCATATCAGCTTGAAACGGGTTAAATTTATGACATTTTCTGCCAGTGATATTGGTTTATCTGTTTCCTTTTCCAAGACGTTAGGTGGATACGAACAGGAATTGTTTAGGTTTAACGTATAAAAAAACTAACGATGGGAAAGAAATTGCATTTTAATCGTATGTTCATTACGGACGAGATTTAGACATACAAGTGTAATGTCTTACTGTATTTAGTTCTAACGTGTTCATCTATTTCTGTTGTAGTACGAACGTTCGCAGCGTCGAAATGAGTGGGCAGAATTCTGTTCAGAGATTATTTTAATGTTCTTAATTCAGTAGAAACGTTCCTAACGTCGACCTGAGAGAGCGTAGTGCATTCTGATGTAACATTTTTCCCTCTATTTAATGATGTTAAACGTATTCCAGGAGTGAAGAGCCTGTTGCGCCTAACATGGATATCTCTACGGGCCACATGGTGCTGGTGAGCGTCGTTTTATTTTCATAAATTTTTTTCTCCCAAAAATGAAACACAGACAATTCTATCAAAAGTTTTCGCCGATAAATAAATTTTAATTGACCATTTTTAGCAGCGAAGAAAGTTCATTAAGATGCAAAAGCTGCCATTAGTTAAGAATAGAAAGAAATCGATAAAGTCTATTACACGCAATCTCTCGTTTCAATTGCCATGAAAATATCTGAGAGAAATTCTCCATTATCACCCTTGCATTTTCTAACAAATCCAAAATGAAAGGTTTCAAACATTATCATTCTTTTATTGTTTAATTTGTTGTTTTCCCTACAAAAAAACTGCGAATGATCGATGTGCAAGTTCTTTAGCGTTCTAATAAAATTACGACTCGACAGTCGTACATGGAAGACCACCTGCAAAACAAGTCTCGCTTGGACCAGGAGTGGGTAGCTCTCTGCGCCTACGAAGCTGAACCCAGCGCCACCATGGTAGCAAAGAAGGTAACTTCGAGAAATTTTCTTTACTAACTGTGAATTTTAAATATTTTTCATCATCCTTGTTTTTATCTTTTTCCACCAATCAATTATATCCCGTAACATTTTAAAAGTTTATTTGGCTGACTAGTGACTACAGAGTTTAACGTTGTAGTTTGAATTTCAACGCTCACGTTACTAGTCTACCAACGCTTCTCCACTCTTTGATTTTCTGTCTCTTCCGTGTCTGAATTCTTAAATTAAGACGGGGACTAAAGATTTGAATTTTTCGAAGATATTTCAGTCTAAAAGTTGATTTTTATTTTATTTCCCGCTGTGCTTGAACGGAGAATAAGTTTCTTCCTCGTAAATGAACCAGACTTTCCTGTAGAGTAAATCAAATGTTGACACCTTAACACGTATTTTTTGCATCCAAATATTACGAGTAGAGGAAATGGAGAGCATATATGCAGAGTGGCCCAACCCACAAATCAGAGGCCAAAACTGGCGGAGTGGATCAAGTGATAATTTCACCTCATAGAGGCGTGGCCTTGTTCCTAGTTCAGTTCCTAATTGGTAACTTGGTTAGGAAAAGCCAGTTTCGCAAACCTGAGATGAACAGCACGCCTCTTACTTGAGGACCCTAAAATTCTGTGCGTTTTGGGTTAGGCCACTCTGCATATTTACCCTCCAATTATTAAAGCCTATCCTCATGGATTTGTTGCATTTTAATGATCAGTAAATCAAATTTGGAGACCATAACCCGTAGATTTTTTTTGCGTCACATGAGACGTAATAAATCAAATATTGAGTCCATTGCCCGTAGATTTTCTGTTTTCAAATAATTAATAATTCAAATATGGAGACCATAAACCGTAGATTTTTTGTCTATATTTATGTAATAATTCATGTGTTGAAACCCTAATCCGTAGAATTTTGCGTTGAAATATTGTATTATACTGAGTCACAATGTTATAAGATTTACTTAATTACTTTTCTTTGCAGCCAACGAACCAGAAGAAGAACCGCTATCCTGCCGTGCTTCCGTACGACCACAACCGCGTGCACCTCAACCAGCAGGCCAACATCTCCGGATCCGACTACATCAACGCCTCCTCCATCGTACGTCTATGTTGTGTGCAACGAGTAAATGGAACAGAAGTATAAAGCGAAAGTCCGAGTTGGGTTGAATTTTATGCAGTGTGATTCCTAGAGTGTATTTAAACGAAAATATTTCAAGTGCGAGCTATTTGTTTTCATGTAATTGAACAATTTTTCAGCATTCAGATTCAATTCGCTTAGATATACTAAGTCACCTTCTCGTACTGCAAAATTACGGGAGAGATGCCTATTCAAAATTTTCTATATTTTTCTTGAAAATGGAGTAATTCATGTGTTAAATAAATAAAAATATCTACCGAGGCCGGATGGAGTCCGTCAACATTTCTTTCTCGAGCTCGTAAATGAATGCAATTTCTAACGTTCAGTAGCCGTATGAAGGGCTTACAGACCGCTTCTTATAAGCAATGATTCAACACGGAAAACACGAGTCAAATTTAACCCATAATTTCGGCAGATAGATAGAAAAGATTCATTAGAGCTCATTAAATGAATGAACCATGATAGGAATATGCCACTATTACATATTCGATCAATTGAAATGTGGAAATGGAAAATTGTTGAGGCGAGGAATTCTGGTGACGACTTACTCAAATGCTTCGTCAAATTTTGCTTTCACCATCGCTCCTGATAAAATTTCAACATTGTGCTTTTTACTTTTGTACTTCAATTGCAAAAACCTTGATTTAATTGAAATAAGACTAAAGCGCAAATTTTAGCAGCATTCCTGTCTACTTTGAACGCATCAAATTTGTTTTTCGATATGCGTATTTGTTTTGCCTCACTTGAATTCTGTTGGTTTTTATTCGAATCTAAAATGATTTAAACGAGAAATTCAGTAGTGCCTTTTATTTATAGTTACCAGTTAATATTTTGTCAAAATATAACTATTACGCATGTGCAAAAATGTTGTAAGATCTACTAGGAGAAAACCTGTCGATTTAAATTTATTAGCTAGAAAATATACATCCCAACAACCAGTAATTTGCTATTCTGTATCTCGTTAATTCAATTATCTGAATATCATGAAATTTGCTTCGCAGTACCAACTCCCCGCAAGAGTTTTTGTGCAACTAAGTAACTAGACTAAACTGGACTAAAGTTGGCACCTAAAACAAATTTTTCTTAATTGCGGCAGACGGACCACGACCCTCGAAACCCAGCCTACATCGCCACCCAAGGACCACTGGCCACGACCACGGCCGACTTTTGGCAGCTTGTGTGGGAGCAGGGCAGCGTTGTCATCGTCATGCTCACCAAGCTCAACGAAAACGGACACACTCTCTGCCACCACTACTGGCCCCAAGAAGGAAGTCAGCTCTACCACATCTATGAGGTATTAGACGCAAAGATAATCTGTAATTCTTTCCTATGAAATACTGTTGTCTGGCGCTATCATATCTATGAAGGCAGCATGTTTTCTCGCATAGCTAAGTAAATGATAACGCACAGTCATTATTTTTGTGAAGAGTGTCGCATTAGTCAGCAATCTTCAAAAAAGTGCTTTCATCTAGATCTATCATATCTTACCATATGTACATGAGGGCCACTTCTCTAATAGGTGCCTTTGTCTAGCTCTACCATGCCTACGAAGTAGTGATTATCTGTACCATTTTTCCATCTTGGATAAATCCTTCAGGAATATTCTATTCTTGGGTGTTGTATAACAGTCTTCATTGAGTTTAATAATCCGTTGTGGGCTTTGTATTATCGTTCAATTATGGGATATTATCTTTTCTATGTATCTCTCAGGAGATATAACTAATATATCTGAGGAAATTGACGATTTCAGGGAAAGATGAGAGGGCTCGATCTGAACGGTAGGTTAGCCTTTCTTTTGTTGAAATAAAATGAATTCTTTTATTAGGCTACGGACCATTTTTTCCCGTTCACTTTCGTCTTTTTTCATCACCTACTACTTTTTTATTCAACTTTTATCTTGTTCCAGAACTTCTTTCAATCTGACTTTCCATGCACATGGTGTAGGGACACACTTTGTGCAACGATTCTCGGTTCCCATAATTCCATACAAAAATGCATTCCTCCTTTCTCTCTAGAGAATGATTTTGTTGGGGTTAAAGGAGGTTTGACCTAATTTAGTCCAGTTTTTATAAACGTTTTATTCTCTTCAAAGAGAGAGTTGGCCTTGCTGTCTAACTGATCACGCAATTGAGCAAGTTTCTTCTAGGTTCATTTGTGTTCTTCATTCTCAACTTTTCATTTTAGTGTGATTTTCATAGGCACTTTTGAAATGCCTTCGGATGGTATGTTGTAGTTAACTTGAATTAAAGCAAGAATAACTTGCAGGTGCACCTGGTGTCAGAACATATCTGGTGCGACGACTACCTGGTCCGCAGCTTCTACCTGAAGAACACCCGCACGGGGGAGACGCGCACCGTCACCCAGTTCCACTTCCTCTCCTGGCCTGACACTGCCATTCCCGTCTCCACCAAGGCTCTGCTCGAGTTCAGGAGGTCCGCATGTTTAGAGCTTGTAATTTTATACAATTTTATGAAACCTGGGGCTTATAATTTTGTCATTTTCAGGCTAATAATTTTATATAATTTTGTAGCTGTGGAGCCTGTAATTTTATATAATTTTACAATTTTCGGGATGGTAATTTCATTTGATTTTATAATTTTCGGGCTAGTAATTTGATTAGATTTTTGGGGATATGAGATTTGGGAGTTGGGTACAGGCATGTCAGGAGGAGCGCATTTCCGTCTACAAATTGTAGAAGATGGAAATTGAATTACTTTCTCACGTTTTTCCAAAATTTACTGGAGATGAACTGTGAAGAAGTGTCAAATAAGCAGATGATCAACTTTTTACTACTGGAGGTGATAGTCCAATTTATGCACAATAATTTATTTTTCACAAATTACATGGGTCGGTTGATATTATAGACTTGTTTCGAGTATCAGAATGAGAAGGAAAACGCACAGATGTTATTTTCATAAAGGGAGTCACATTAGTCGGCGTGAGTCGACCTATAAACTTTAGAGAAGAATTCGGTTTCTTGCCCCTGCCAGGGATTTAACAGGCATACTATTTACTTTAATGAATCTTCATATGTCTATTTCAAAAGGCCAATAAAATTCGTGGAAATAAATGACTATTTAAAGCATCTAGAACAGAAGTTGGAACAGAATGTTCTCTTAATCAAAACAACGTCCTTGAGGGATATATGTACAGTAATAAAGAATTTGTTTAGCAGACTAGATTGACTGAGAGTTATTCTTTTCTATTCGTTTGTTTTGCGAAATAATCCTATCTTGCCTCTATTTTATTCTTACATTTTAAAATAAGTAGTTTTATCGAGGAAATGTTTTACACCTTCAACTATCAACAAAACGTTTTCTGAGCATTAGAATTCAAATATATTTTGTGACCTAATTGTTTACATATTATTTCGTGAGGCCGGAGGATCACCAGATGACCGTACAACCTCAGGAGCATATGCAGAAACTCTTTTCACAAGAACACAACGGAAGAAACAAAATTTTCAATTCGCTGCATCTTCTCCGACGTCTCAGTCCTGCTCTTCGTCATCATTTTCGTGATTCTTGCAATTTGTCTGTGTAATTTAATTGCATAGTCACAAAAGTGATGGTGAAGGGACGGCACAATCAGCGTTGGATCAGCCTGCGAATTTCTTCATTCAGCTCCGCACTTCGTCGAATGAGAAAGTCTGCTTTTTGGTCTGGAAAGACAAGGCATCAAAGTTCACGAAAACTTCATGGTCGGCCTGAACATGATATTACCAAGGAATGTGAATATCTGAGAGCATAGAATAAGGCATTTTGCCATTGGGTAATGTCAGTAAGGAGCAATATTTGGGTCATTGGCTGACGAAGTGCCGTAAAAACTTGATGACGGTGATGAAATAAAATTGCTCACTGCATGTCAAGTTGAGCGTTGCAAGCATTAAATTTTCCTAGTATGAAAACTTTCTCCCTAGGTTTCCAATACCTTGCTAATCTTTTAGTAAATTCCAATAGAATCGAAAAATTGTCAATTGAAAAATAAAATTGTTAATGCATTTGCTTCAAGAGTATAAACTTTTCATTTCTAATGTAGAGCGTCTTCAGCAACGTGTTCTGAAAATAAATTAGTTAGATATTAAGAAAAATTGTCATTCAAATATTTTATACGCAAAATCTAAATGGCTTACTCAACTTGATTTACGTGTTCCGAGCCTTAAATTGACTCTTCACCATATGAGTCTTGAATCGACTCATCACTCTTGAAAAAAGTGAATCTAGGTGAATCAGAATAAATGCAGTAAAAAATAGCAGAATGAATACACCGTCATTTTAGTGAAGGAATTGGAGTGAAAAGTGAAGCTTCACCAAAAATCTGAAGTGAACAACATTAGATCGACTTGAAGCCCTTAAAGCAAGAGTCCTACTACAGATATTCTCGCCCGCGTGGAGAGGGCGCTGAGAAGACCGCTCGTCTGCAAACTATTAAATGTCTCCATGAGATGGCTGCCCTGGTGTTGCTGAAAGACAACTATGATTATAATTCGTGAATTTTGATGCTCCTGCAGGTATACATAACAAAGCCTGCGCGGGTTAAATACGTTCTAATCTCATCGGAACAGCGGGAAAAAAAATGAATATTTAAAGTACGATTTTTCATGTCAGAATATCAGAAAGATATTGAATACTTTCCTTTTAAAAATTTGTCCAAAAAAATTAAAGGGTAAAATAATCAACCATATATGTTGTAACTGGAAAACAAATTTCTCTCAATGCATGTTTTTTAAGAATGTAGCTCTAGTTTACCTTCAAATTTTTAATACATGTGTCACCTGTTTGTATACTAACTTTAGGTATGTGTTTTCGAACACAGACTCAAAATTAAAGCCATTTATTTTTCTTTCAGGAAGGTGAACAAGTCGTACCGAGGTCGCTCGTGCCCCATCATTGTGCACTGCAGGTAACCGCAAACATCGAACTCGTCATCGCTCGATTAAAGTTCACTGTAGCTATGTTACGAAATCTGAACGCGTCAAGTGGTGAAGCCAAGTATGCACACACATGACTTGAAAAAGTTAATTTGTCCACTAAATTTTCAGTAGTGCTACTTTTCTAGAGCTTTGTGTGAGATGAATGCCGTGACGGTGAAAAAACATTGCTGTGACTCATTTCCTTAGGGCATTTTAGCTGCAGATGGGCCATCAAAATTTTTATCTTTCGTTCCTCAGGTGTATAGGATAGGCGATAAGTCCAAGTTAGTCAGGCTTCTCTGTCACATGCTAAAGGGACTGGCGCCCTCTGGGGGAGGATTACTGTTTGGATACCTCAGCAATAGATAGGCCATCGGGTATCTATCTTTAGTACCTACTTTACTTTTTTCGGCTTCTATGTGTTCTCCGCTATCTCTTCTTCAGCCTTTTTCTTCCATCCTCACTGTATCCTTCGTGGGAACATACTTTTGTGCATAAATTTTCCGTTTTCTGCAGTTCATACTCAATGGTCCCTTTTCTTCGCTCTCTTGAGATCGCTGTTGTAGAAGCCAGACAGTCTGAAACTAAAAATATTATGACGACAACGTTGTGGCTCCTAACATCTGCAAGCGTAATTTACCTATGCCCAAAGCAATATTTTCCGCATTTGTGTGTAAATATCATGTAGTTATATTCAATATCAATGATCAACTGAATACTTCATAAGTAAAAGGCGGCCGAAATATTTTGGAAGATGTCATACTAGAATGATAGTATGGAAACTTGATTTCCATTTGGAAAAAAAATTTTATGAAGCGGAACATTCATCAACGCAAGAAAATTATTAACGTGTTGAACACACAAGTGTTCGGGGCCTTGCTCATGTGTTATTGTTCTGTGTACAGCAACTTTTGGCGTTCTTCTCAAAATAGAAATGATTTTATACATGAACGAAGTTTTAGCAATTTCAAATCTTTGGTGGTGGAACTTTTTTTGGTGGTAAGAGAATGACCATAATTTTTTCATATCTATCGATATTCATCAAGAAAATATGCATTAGCTCACGAGAATTAACAAAAACACGCTTCCATCGACTCCCGTAACTTCGTGGCAAAATTTGCAAATCGGAAAAATCTGATTTTTTTTTACACTCTATCAGAATCCGAAGCTCAGGTATGGAATACTATCGGGGAAGACCCAATGCATCTTACGGACATGAAATGCCAATTGATATTTAAAACTAACTTTTAAAGCGTATGCCTAATCTTTACATTCCTCGCAGTGACGGTATTGGCCGATCTGGAACGTACATCCTCATCGACATGGTTCTGAACCGCATGGCCAAAGGCGCAAAGGAGATCGACATCGCGGCCACACTGGAGCACATCAGGGATCAACGAGCCAACATGGTTGCCACGAAGCTCCAGTTTGAGTTCGTGCTCATGGCAGTGGCTGAAGAGGTCCACGCTATTCTCAAGGCCCTTCCACAGTAAACGACAATCTCTCCGATCTTAAAGGTTATTATTTTATGCGAAAATCCATGTGAAATTCGAATTAAAATCATACTTTTGCGGTTGCTTGCCGTTTGGTTTGTTTTTTTGTTGAGCAAAAAGTGGCATTTTTGGTTTTGGTGACGTCAAAGTCGCCCTAAATTAAAGTATAAGGTGTGTGTCACGACGTCTTTGCACATGCATCAGCTTCTCGGGAAGTAATTGGTTTGACTCGTGAGTGGTAAGTTCAAACATCACTGAGGACTTTGCAATTTGTTTTCAGGTACAATTTATTTTGCAAAAGGCGTAATCTTGCATCTGCAGTTTTTAAAACAGGAAGTTTCAAATTTTCTTTATTTTACAGTAGTTCACTTATTCGAAAAAGGCTCGTAACAAGTATGTCCCTCGAACCATTTCACCCAACGTAAGCTAGATGATAAATTGTGAAAGGACTTTCTTCTGTTTGAAAACTGTCACGGCACATAGCGTAATTCAAAGACCAAGCACAATGAGCGAAATCTTGCGCGCAAATTTGATTGAGAAGTGGAGTGCTCTGCGCTAGCTCATCTCGACAGTGAACTCACTTTTTTCGAAAATGAATATTCGATCGCTGAATTACGTTTATGGTTTGCGTATCTTTTTGTTTGTAAAGGTCAGTAGCCTTTTTTGTTGTTCTATTAGACTTCGAGATGATATACTTCCCGGATATTTCACCTATGATTTCACCGGAGCATCTAGCACCTGTTGTGTTTATGCGGCTAAGTTCAAATTTTTATTTAAATTGCCGCATAAATTTTTCGACTTGGTTTTTCATGTTGTGGTCTGCAAGTGGTGGACGAAATGCTTAGAATCATTGATAAGCTTTTTTTAATCAATGCTCCTCAGTAAACTACTCGATTGATTTTCAAAGACATTCCCAATGAAACATTCTCTGCACAATAATTTTTTCTGAAATAATACGTCGAAAAGAGAAAATGATGCTTATGTATCCTTAGCTTCGCAATTCATGTGTATAATCATTAGAATTCTTTTGCTTTAGTAATCAGACCAGGCTCACGCATTTTTTTAAGTTTCTTGTTACTACCAGAGCCAACCATGCTCTCAGCGAGAAACAATTTTATCTCAAGCATTAAGCTTCGGTAAAGTCCCCAATTTTGAACTCATCACCTGATAGACCCGAAGTTATAGGTGTCGTCATGTTAATTCACAGTTGTACACTTTCTGAGTATACCATAGACACCGTAGACTTTCATTCATATCAAGAAATAGAAAGTAAGGTTTTCTATCTATTTCGTTAACACTTTCTTAATCATACCTTCAGAACGAGTAATTTACTTGACTCAGTCTTTCAGTTTTTCTCGTAATAAGTAATTTTAAGTTTACGGTAGAAATGAAAAATTTATCTTCCTGAACTGCTGGAATTAAATTGCTCTGTGGCCTCTCATTGCATAATGATTCGTAAACGAACGAGCTTCGTTGCAAGAACTCGTTCTGCTTTTCGCCAACGATCGATATAAAATGTAACGCTGGTCCTCTAACACCTCGGGCAGAAATTGTTGGCATTTAAAGTTTAAAATATATATATATATACTCGTACTTCAATGGTAACCACTGATCTTAACTTAAGTGGAGACTGTACCGTTAGTTAGAAGATGTTCGGTGTCGCCTCGGTGTGCTCTACGACAGTCAACTTTCATCGTATTCGATGGAACTTTATGGGTGACGCGACGGCGCTCGGTCTTTGTTTCACGGACGCCCATTAACTTCTACCCTGCTTTTCGCCATTTGCTTCAGAAAATTGATCCGTTAAATATTTCCATGACCCTTGGTAATTCCTACGCCTACAAATTTGTTCACATTTATTAAAGTTGATAAGTTTAAAGTTTTCATTTCGAAAGCATTCAAAAATCAGTAACTTTTTCTCAAATTCTCTAAGTTCAAACGCGGTGCATATTAATTTTGAATAGCGTTTTCACTTTCGATGAACATTCGCATATCTTGCCTCTCCAAAAAAAGTCAACAGACATGATCAAGTTGAACGGAAAAATTTTCTGAAATATCATGCGAAGAGTTACTCCATCGTCGGAATGTCGGGAATTCCTTTTCTCCAGCCTCGTAGGGAAGTGACCGCTTTATTCCACCCCACTCTCAAGCACCGAAGCATGCGTGTATTCAATGTTCAGTTAATGCCATTACAAATGCATTTTTAATTAAACTTAAGCATCTTTGAATAAGGCATGTAATTCATATTCCTCGTTGCATTTAAAAATTATATAGGAGCTCTTCTGAACAATTAGGTCGAATTTTGTGAAAAATAATTGAACACGAAAGTGAAATACAACGTAATATAACAATTCGCGTCAACAAAAATAATAAACTGAACAGGTTCATGCACAATTCATTGTTTGTGCTAATCTGTTCTGCAACAAGATAATTCAAACGTGGTTATTGAGGTATAGAACATGAATGTCGTATTTCTCAATGCAATTCGCAGTTTGTTGAGGTGCTTAACGAGTGGTTTCCGGATTAACTCTCAGGCAGAGAGAAGCTTAGCGGCCTCCGCATAACAGAGACTCTCCTCCGTCGTTGTCGCCTTCAATGTTCTCCATAGCTAGAAACTAGGATATATGTGCTTGTTTGCATCTAAGTAACCTATATTTGTTAGCAATCTAAAGGACATATATCTATGAATGTTAATAAAATAAATAAAATACTAAAAACTGCAATATGTATAGATGTAATGAAAACTATATTTGATGCTACTGAATGTCTTAGCATGTATGTACGAAATCTGTTGTGCGGTAAAAATACTGAAAGGAAAATTATTATGGCTAACCTGCGCGTCAACACTAGAAATTGACTAATCATCATTACTGTACCTCTGGTTCGAAGTTCAAGGCGGTAGATTGTAAGCGCGAATGCCATGCTCACCCTGGTCGTAAGTAGACTTGAAGGCACAGACGATGTGCGCAGCCAGGTGAGGCATGGCTTTATTGATCCGATTAAATTTGGCGAGGATGCAAACTGGCAAGTTGGGTCACAGGTGCAACGAAAGACAAGTTATTTTGCCAACAACAAAGCCTCCAGCTTATTCGCTGCCGTTTTGTGACTACTCGAACTTTGACTTTCTCTCGGTGCACACGCGATGTATAAAAACAAGATAATACAGAAGATTTATCAGACGCTTCAATTTGAGGAGCGGAAAGCTGCGTCTTGGCATGAATAAACAGTAGAAATTTGGTTTTACAGCTTGTGGCGCGCAGCTCTATGTTAGCTGGCAGACACGGTATTAATTAAAGAGCTTTGGAACGATGCTTTACATGAGGAAGGGCTCTCTTCGAAGGTTAAGACATTACCGCGCAAGGTTATGAATAGTTGACCTGAAGGATGGAAACGGTTTAGTAACATTTTTGTCCATTTAATGTACCCAAGACCTACCATATTGACCCTTTCTTTTCAGTTTGAGGAAAAGAGTTGATTATACGCGATGGAAGCAAACGAGTAGCTTACTCATCATCGATTCAAATTATGCTGATATATTATGACACCGAGAGGTTGGTTTGCAACATAATCTTTGCGAGGGTTCTAAATTCTTTTTCTTTGTGGACAATACAATGCCAGAACCTTCGATTTTCAGGTTCCTGTTCGACCATGAGCAGATTCACGTGACTATTGACTGCAGTAGCGAAACAGTGTAAGAAATTTTGTTCATACCTAACGCAATCTACGAATACGGGCTGTAGAAATCAATAAATTGAACCTCCCTGCCACACCGCCCCTGTAGTCGGCCATCGTTGCACGCATCGTAAGCTAGATCCAAATGTAATCGGGTACCACAAAAATCTCAAATAAACGATTCGGTGGACAATATAGTGTTTTACTTTTCCTTGGAAAGGGTGAAACTTGTCCTCTTGCACACAATAACCGCTCACTTTAAAACCAAAAATAACTTCAATTCATGTCATTTCAATCAAGAAGATTTTGAGATGGGAGGAAAAGTTCCACCTTACACAATTTGCCCGTTAAAAAGCAGGTCATTCACATTTTAATAATTTGTATTCAGAATTCTTTTGAAAAAATTATTGCTGAAATATTAACGATTTCCTATTTAGAGCAGAAATTGAGTGACGAAAGTATTAAAGAAACATTAGGTCGAGATACCAAATATAGATGAAGTTCTTTACTTGGAATTCAAGAGACATTTGTACAACACACAAACGACTGTAGAATCCTGCAGTAGTAATTTATTTGAATATCGAACAATGAAGTGCTTCAAAAAGAGAAAGAAAGCAGAATTTCAAAAAGCAGAAATTCGTAACAAAATTCCCTACCAGGCTTCACGCAAAAAAAAAAATATCCGATGAAGTTAACCTCGAAAGAAAAACATATCTTACGTACCTACTTAATTCCTGAACTCTTCTAGACAAACCTACATCCAATGAATGCTAGGGGAGCACGAACATGAGGACAACCGCTTTTGAAATGTACGTCAGGTTCACCAATTCCTACGGCGTCACTGACACCTAGCACACACGAAGCATCTCGATTTTTGAAACTGCGATTACGTAGCCTGTCTTGCACAGAAAACACGTGGGGTGAATAATAATAACGATGATGATGAGGGGTGTTGATAAAATCAACATTAAAGCACGGACACCCTGGGGTGAAACTTTAAGAACATCATAACAATGTCAAGGTTACGATGCAATGAGATAACCGTAAGATGAAGGGACTTGGATTTGGAATGCATGAAGCTCGGGCATCAAGTTTAATTGCAAGACGGAGAGCCTCGTGCGACGGGAGCAAACAACTCAAGTGAGGGTGGGTAACTTGGTGAACTTGACAGAAACAAAACCCTATAATTTCACATAAACTTAGTCCACATGATCGGAAGTACTAGCCCCAAATAAACCAATGAATGCATCAAAACACCGGGTTATATAGGCAATGAAATCCCTATAAAACTTAATACAAGTGAACCGAAACTTTTTTTCATAATATGGTTTGTAAATATATTTCTAGCTTCCTCAGATCTTAAAAAAGACTGCCGTTAATCAACTGAGCCAATAACTGCGATTGGAACTGCAAATCTACTCTTTAGAAAAAAAAGAACTCGGTCTTCGCATAGGTCGAAGAATCGACAAAAATAGTAAAAAAATACGAAATAGAAGACTTTAAGCAAAGCAGCGGTTGTAAGTGATTTCACAACAGCAATTTTTGTTTTCCAAGTTAATTAATAATTGCGCACTTACCCACAAAATATGTCAACTGAGGGCGAACACAGGACTCATCGCTCGTGTGACGGAATTCCCAACCATTTTCAACGTCGTGGCAGTGCAGCCGACAGCAAAAGTTTGTCTGTTGGGCTCTGCTGGCATACGTGCTAATTTCTGGGCCGAAATCACCACAGTTTAGGCATTTTTCGAAATAAACACTGAACATAGCTTCACGCTTGAGGAATTTGGTAAGAGAAATAATGTGAAGTAGCTGCGTCAATACAAAAACGTTCGTTGCCAGCTGTACCGCTACAACCTAAATTGTTCGACAATTTGGCCCCTGCTCTCTCCGTAGCGACACTCGAGCATAGAACCTACAACGCTCGCACCATGGTCAGGCCATGCACGTACTTAATGTACACTATTGAACTTTTGCTAAGAGCACGATAGACACCACCTTACCAATACCTTAACATATTCATTTTATATGGCCATAATTTCTACTAAAAGGCTAACAAAGAGGGCTTATCATTGCAGCATCTGGCAGTACATGCACCTATCTTCCAGACCATGCAATGCATTCCGGATAACTTGGTTGGAATGAACTAATTTATAGCAGCAAGAAGACTCGCCGTGCGCGAAACTATTTCATTTTCGTTGCAGTGGAGAAAATTTCAAAGCTAGCCAAAGTATTTCCAATTTTGCGATTGTGCTTAATTCGATGACGGAAGTTAGGTCCTGATATTCGGCTGCGATTCTTCAGTCAGATAGTGCACTTTTGACGCTACGGTTTCACCAAGTCGGATTTTTCATTTTCCAAATACAAGAAAATGGTAGCTAACTAATCACCTCATCTATCAAGTTTTGCACTTTTTCACAGACAAATCAACCACAAAAAAGGTTTATATTTTCGTAGAATACAGAGGATCATTGAACTACACAAAGCGAGGGTATTAGGGATTCTTACTTCAATAGGTAAATTCGATGACTTTTCCACCAACAACTTACCACATAAAAAAAGGCAAATTTCACGTAGCAAGTGTCTCATCAACAAGTCTGGGCACCAAACGTTTCTGTGCAGATAAGGAAAAAACAGCGGCCTGCATCACACCGCATTACTCCAAAGTCTTTGATCTTGATGCGGTGATTAGTGTTTGATCACTCACCCAGTTACGAAGCTTCTCACTCGTGTCATTTCAAATTCCATCTCCCTCACCAACAAAACATAGTTACAAAGAAATTACTGGTTAAACATAACATAAAAGAGGTAAATCAGAGACCGAGTTCACTCCAGATGAATTCTGTGCAAATTTTATCACAGTTTCAAAGTTAGATCGTAACTTGAACAGAAAAGAACGCGATACGGGAGCTTTATATCCACGGAACTCCGTAGACAACAGACAGCGCTTGCTTTCTGAGTCTCTTCTTTCTAAATACTAAAAAACGATAAATGAGAAGGCAAACGAAGCACATTTTAGAAATTGAAAGTTTTAGCTCAGGTCGAGTAGCTTGTTCACTAAAGAAGAGAACGGATTTCTAATCAATTCACAGCGTTGTAACTGTGCAGCTGGCAGCGTAAGTTCTACGTGACTTGCCCAGTTCTACACGGCTTACTTTTTTGAACGAAATTTGGCCAACAAAATCACTAAGCATATGGCAACACTGCAGGATAGTCAGAGACTGAGTGCTTTGTTCATTCATAAAAAAATTCAAAATTTTGAGCATTTCATTTCACGCAAATTGACTCAAAACTCTCGCTGCCAGCTGTGCCGCTATGACGAAGTAAACCATATCACAATCCGTCCACATGTCTACGTTAAAAAAAAGCACGACCACAGGTATAACACGTGAAAGATAGCGCTTCTTAAGAGCCCAAGGTACCTACACGTGTATGGAAAAAAATAAAAATAAGAACCGGACTGAGAAGTGGTCAACACATGAAACGTTCTCAAACTCTGAATACAGAAGTAAACTGGGTACAGTTATTTCATACTTGTAAAATACGAACAAATAGAACATAAATGCAAAGGACAGAAAGCTGCCCTAAAGATTATGTCAAGCATCAAAACCAGCGTAGAACAAGAGTGGAGTTTAGCGAAGTTGCTAAGATGATGCAGGAAAATGAGATAAAAATATTACAAAATCTTTCAATTTCGTAGATCTCTTTTTAAATCCATTTAAATACAAGCGTGATGTTATACTTACGAAACTGAAAGAAAGGCGCTAATACAGAAGAACAACTCAAAATTTAGCTTTATTAGTTTCTTCGTGATCTTATAAACAATAAACTTTCATCCATTTTATAACAAGGAAAATCAAATGTTCACCATTTATAATGACACAAAAATGGAACGAAGGATTCTTAATGCTGTAAGAAAGTAACGTGTTCGAGAAAAGAGCCAACTTATGTTACTAAGACTTAAATGTTAGTGCACAACAAAATAATTTCAATCAGTCCAATATCAACTCCAAAAGAAAGAACAGCTACAATCAAATGAAAAAGCAACAACGGCTTATCAATACCCACATTCGATCCTTCACCGAAGCTTAGTCAATTGATTCTTTCCACTTCTTGCCCCTAAAACCACGGTAGTGCAGATAATAGAAGTTACCTTGTTTTCCGAGAAAAAAATAGCCTACTGAGAGCAGCTTTAGAAAAATGATTTGAAGAAAAAGAACCGATCATACGATATATTTACACAAATTGTTAGAGCAGTGAAATGGAAATGTGAAACATAGATATGAAATTCTTGACTACTCTAAGATGCTGAACCACCGTCAGGTAAGTTAGAGGATAACCAATTCTTGACCGTTTCTCATGGTTATTTTTTAAAAGCTAGAAATAGCTTAGGACCAATAACTATTGTTGCTGTTGTTGTTTTTGTTGTTGTAGCATGTTGGGATGGGGTAAGAAACGTTGCCGGAGGATGAATTTCCAGAAGGGTTGTAAGAATTTCCGCCACTACGCCCACCAGCAGACGAGAAACCAGGGCCCGAGTTTGAGTTGCCTCCAGATCCGTAAGTTCGAATTGGTCCTCGGTTGTTGCCTCCGCCTTGATAGCCGCGATCTGAATTGGACCAGCCTTGAGAAGGCCCTTCGTCTGAATAATTGCCTCCTTTCCACCCGCTGCCTCCCCATTGGTTTCCACGCCTGTCACGGTCATCACCACCTCCAAAATTGCCGCCCCCGCCACCACCGCCAAAATTGCCGCCGCCGCCACCGCCAAAATTGCCGCCGCCGCCACCGCCAAAGTTACCGCCCCTCCTGTTTTTCGGGTTACCACCCCAGTTGTTGCCGCAGGGCTGGTTGTTCCAATTATTTGAAGGACCTGAATTAAAGCCACCTCCGAAATTGTTGTCCCAATTGTTTCCAGGCGGTGGCTGATCGTTTGGATTGCCCCAATAGGGATTTTTCCTCTTCATCTCTGGATTTCTGAACGAAGATGCTTGATGATCAGGCCCTTTGCGTTTCCTTCCTCTGCTGCTAAAATCATCGCAAGGCATATTAGGACCACAAGGTACATTTGGGCCGCAGGGTATGTTTGGGCCACAAGGTATGTTTGGGCCGCAAGGTATGTTTGGACCACAAGGAAACCCTGCAGCCATGCTAGGTTTCACAGGTATTTCGATATTAGGAGCATTTGGATGCATGACCGGCTTCAAAATAGGCAGTCCAAAAGCTCCAACGGTGATGTTAGCGCCTGGAAACTGAGGAGAATGGCCCATGAGTCCAGTGTTTTGGTTGTATGGTGAAGGCATGGAAGCACCAAGAGGTAGCGAGTACCCCATGCCAGAGGCACCCATGGTCTTCATGTACAAAGCCTTCTTCAACTTCTTGTTCAATTTTGTACCTTCTAATTCAGCAGCAGCAGGCGCAGGAAGTGGTAACTTCTTGCCGATAGTCTGAAGTCCCTTGGGAATGTGGGGGATTTCTTCTCCGCAATCGAGCAGCTCCTCTCGATACAACTCCACCGTGAGCGGATTGTTGTAGTAGATCTGAGCGTGCAGTTGAGAGATCGCTTGCACCGCGTCAATAGGGTGCGCCATTTCTGCACGAAGTACCAGCGTTAGCAGAGCATGTTCTAACTTCAATGGCTATAAGCTCTAAATCTTTGCTCGTGAATGACAGACGGCGAGTGCGAGAATTTTGGTAAGAGTCAATAGATGAGGCAGAAACAAGGACTCTAAAAAAAAATTCCAACTATTTCCAACGATAACATAATCTAACCGGAAAATATAAAAAATAGGGCAAAGAATGCATTCATCCCTTAATAAGGCAGTTAATGAAATTATTCATAGTATTTGGAGCTTTCAAGTGCCGTTCCTAACGCAAAATAGCACTCCCACAAATCACGAAGTTTGTAAGAAACTGATCAGCTCAACCTTATTGGTACCAGCGCCATTAATGGAAGGCACTAGGAATAATTTATAGCCTTCAAATATTTTGAATACTTTGTTGGAAAGAGCGCTAGCCATAGCAAACCAGTCATAATTTACGTAAAATCATAGTGATATTTGGTTCACAATAAAATAACAACTCTAATAGGGTTCAGTTAAACTCGACAGTTAACATTAGTTTTTTGCAATCACCCTCAGTTAAGAAAATGTCTAGCAACAAACTACTGAACACTGAATTTTACCCCACCGTCGTCACACATTTCTTTTTCTACCAGAACGATCAAAACAAAACCAACCATACCCTTCTTCTCAAAGCCTACACCAAAAATAGTTTCAAATAATACAAAGTAATTCACTCGAACTTCTGTTGCCCAAAAACTCCATGGACTGGCTCGCATTGCGTTGACAAGTACTGCAATCTATCGTTGAAATGGCTGCTGGCATTGCTTGGAAAAGTGGGCCAATGACCCTTAGCCACGGTAGAGGAAACAAGGTAGGTTCAAACCAGTCTTTTTTCGTTGACGGTGTGGTTTTGCTGACGTCACGGCAACGAACCAATAGCAGCGCTCATATTGCATCTGGTAGCACTGCTACACCTAAATCTGGCTCCACCATTGGCTTAACGACTTGGGGTTTCGGTGACGTCATTAAATTTGTTCGAAATAGTCTTTTTATTGGCTAGCCGAACATGAGGAGGTGTATTTCCTGCTATAGAAATGACCTTACCTTGTTTTCTCTACTGTGCTGTTAGCCTAGTTGAATCATGCATGCACAACACGGTAGAGAAAACAAGGTAGAGTCATTTCTATGGGGGAAAATACACCTCTTGTTCGGCTAGCCAATAGAACTGCTTTATTTCAAATAAACTTTATGATCTCACCATTGAGACTTGTCGTTAAGCGACCCATAGAAAACCATTTTAATTGTCGATGATGAATATAGAGAATTTAATTGATCGTCTGTGGGCTTGATTGACGACCGTCAATTAAATGACTCAATGTATTGACTCAATATATTGACGCAATCAAATCAGTTTGATTTTTATTGATGGTTTGTCAATATATTGAAACGTTCATTAAGACACGTCAATATATAGCGTCAGTATTTCATTCTTAGCCTTGAAAGTCGTAGTGTATAAACCTGGGAATACTTGGAATTTCATTTTTGTGTACACTCAGATCTGGTATTTTTTGCCTGCTGGAGGACGCTGCTATGAATATCTGGTACTTTTTGTCTTATTATATTATATTTTTAGAGTATAGTTAAGTTATTTTGCATATAATTGTTCACCTACTTATTAAAATCATCTTGACAAGTAAAAACTTGGTAAATTTATGGAGTAACCAGATGCAATAGTTCATCAAATGATGTAGTGTCCATTCGAAGATAGTTCTTAAAATCTTCTGGCTCATTTGCACGTAATTCCTCGAGCAATGCGTCGGTTCCGAATATTCTGCCACGTTCCATGAGCCAGTTTTTGGCCCATGTCTTCCGTTTACGCGGGGATTTCCTGGGAGATGAAAGTGCCAAGGCTAGCGCGACAATGGTAATTTCTTCG
>JACJUY010003129.1:5478-83139 GCA_014220935.1 Platorchestia sp. MABIK | reverse complement strand
TTGCTCCCAAAATGCCGCAGCATTTTTTTGTATAGAATTTCTACATCACTTTTACTTGAATTTGTGCATGCAAGAGAAATTACATGAGTGGTTTCAGCGAGTTCTAGGAAACTACAAGGGGCGATTAGCGAGTGCGGGGCAGCATCGCAGGCCATGCTCGTCAGATTGCAGACCAAGCGTCTCAGATTGTCAGCTTATTTTTGCTTCGCCTGTAATTGCTGCGCGAGGTCACGCGTAGACAACTCCTTCTTTTGACGTCTTCAATCGATCATATTTTCAATAAAATATGGCGAGGTTTGAGTCTTCTCGGCGCTACCACGTAATTGTTCCGATTATTGTTCACATCAACACGACCTGAACCTTCAATCCATGCTTTAAAATTTCGGTGGCTTGGCTTCCATTTATCCTTCTAAAGTTTCACTGACAATGATTTCAAGTCTGGTATTCGAAACTTTCAGGAGTGTCCCGTTTTTAGAACGTTTGAGGGACTTATAAAATAAAGGACGATCTAAAGATTCTTCAATCGGGAATCCAGTTCAGCTTCAGGATGAACATCCAAGCCGATATTTGAAACTGTTTTGGCTGTGGTGCTCGAATTTCTTTGGCGTGACTCGAGTGTCAAATTTTGTGATGTAAACGCACACTCGTACGCTCTCTTAACATTTTATGAAGCATGACTTGAACAAGAGCATGCCACTTATGAATATTAATTCTCGCATTCAGCCTGGCCACACTTCGTGTTTTGACGTTCGTTATTTGGAGGTCGTCTCAGACGTGATCTGCGTTGTTCGTAAATAACTATGTTTCATAATTGTTTTTGCAACACTTTTCTGTAAAGCTAAAGATTTAAATTCAATTCTACAGCTGTTTTTTTATTACTATGCAGTGTCTGTAAAGCAAAAACTTGTCTGGTATACGGGCTGATCAAAACGAGCATGGGTCTTGCTAAAGACTCTCTATCATCTTCAGAAGATTGCTTTCATTCAAGAGCAGAGGTGAAGTTGTTTCGCAAATTTTCGCTTCACACTTCGTTGTCGTTTTTTGACTGTGAGACTGAATTCTGAGATGGAGAAATTAATTTGGGTATGGCCATGGGAGTTTGAGGTTTTTGTAGTCATGCAGGAAAGAAGACGCAGGTGAAACTACGAAATTTGAAATATTATTTTAGGAGTTATTTTGAAGAGAAGTTCAGGGTAATGTTATCAAAACTCGCATTGAAGGCGCAAAGTGCCGTTAACAGTGTCTGTCCCTACTAAAAATGGACTCATTTTGCTGAAATGCTATACCCGTTCTCAGAAACAAAACAATTCAACATACCACATTAATTGGAGTTAAATCACATTAATTGTCTAAGCAAATTACATTTTTAAATTGAAAAATCAATTTGTCACTTGTTTTTGGGGAAATTGATGTTTCTATCGCGATTTGAAAAATTAACCAATTTCCCTTGAACGAGACGATGAGGTCACTAACGTTTGCATGCAGGGATGCGTCAGTGAACGGTTCGTGTGCTTTGAAAGCATGAGTGCTCAAAAATCTACAAAATGTTTATAATGATCAAAATAAGAAACAAAATAGCGTAAGAATCCCACCATTTCATATTTTAACAATCCAAAAATGTTTGGTTTATGAATCTTACGCTCTCGGTTGAATTGATCAGACTCGAAATTGATTTTCTAGTATCTCATCTTTTTTTAGGACTAGAAATTTCATTCAGTGAAAAGACTTCAAGGAATGAGTCCTGAAGAAAACGAAGTGTTTTAGCTAATTTACAAAATAATTCCTGTCATCATTCTAGTTTTAAGAAAGATCCCAATCAAAGATTTATCAGAATTAATTGGGTGATTTTTTGAAAATCTTATACGTAATATGAAAAGAAGAACCAATGTATAAAGGGGACATTCTTTTAATTGCAAACGTTTTGGAATCTCTGGCTCCATCATCTAAATCATAGTACAAAAAACGATAATCAACAAATATCAAAAACTACAGGAAACGAATAAGATTATAAAAACGAAGACGACTCCTTAAGGACATGCAGAGATCAGCTTGGCAGTAATTATCGGAACAGATGCTCCTGCAAGTTCGGGATATTGTGGGTAGCTCTACGAAATTCATGCGTTAAAAATGAAATCCTGATACCAGGAAATTTTTCCTCAAAATATAGATGACTAAATACTTCTCAACTTCACAGCAGATCTTACTCGTTAGCCTTGCTTATGTGGTCTCGCAGTTGTCCGCAACTCAAGGGTTATTACTTTTTTCTGACAGTACTAGATCCAAAGTGAGGTTAAAAGTAACGGCATCACTTGGAAATTCAAAAGCTTTGATCTGAAGGCTCATTCTTGACGTTGAAATGGCACTGCTGGTCTCACGAGAGCTGCTCCTCCGGCCGTATCTGCTGCCGGAGATCCTGTCTAGTCCCTCGCCTACTTCTTCTTCGGCGTCCTTCCTCTGATCCCACATCGACTTATCAAACGCATCAACGAGCTCAAAACCTCATGCATTCTTCAGCGTCTTCTTCAACCATGAGAGATTTAATTTTTTTTGCTGTGTGCCTCTCGAGGCTGAGGACACTCAGTTGGTTAAGGTGTTCACAGTGACGTCATTTCTAAATTTCAGCCTGAAAAAGATTAACCATAAAGTTGGATCCCGTGTAAAATTTGTCCAACGAATTATTGAGGTGCCTTTTCAGAGCAAAGCATATTTTTTGCTCCTTGAACAGTGAATGGCATTATCAGGTGATCATGTTTAGGATGGATTATTAGCGGCAATGCTGGTCTGAATACAAACGAGGAGCAGAAGTGGCGGTGAGCGGCGCGTTGCGATAGGCGTTCATTAGAGGGTCGACCTGGCCAGGCTCACTCAAAACTGCCCTGGGTCACGAGACGGTCTTT
The DNA here is from genome assembly GCA_014220935.1 of Platorchestia sp. MABIK. Classification (NCBI taxonomy): domain Eukaryota; kingdom Metazoa; phylum Arthropoda; class Malacostraca; order Amphipoda; family Talitridae; genus Platorchestia; species Platorchestia sp. MABIK. Next base: position 80,242 of record JACJUY010003129.1, on the reverse strand, counting down.
GAGAGCCTCCGGCTCCCTAACTTCACCTCAGTCTTCGATCACAGATATCATTCCGATGACAATAAACTTCCAGCAACTGGACATTCTGCATGCAAATCAGGAGGAGTGACTTTACATAATGCAAGCTCTACATAGTGTGCGCTCTTAAACCAGTTCAAAATCGTAGTGTGTGTCCCAATCAGCGTGCTGGCTGATTTGAGATATCCAGCACACTTATCGCAACTGAGAATCACACAAAAAATGGAAAGTTTTCTCTCCCAGGCTCAATGGAACGCAAACACAGAGCATCTTCCTTACAGATAATCCAAGCTTCACAATCTCGCTTAAATAATGAGTGTGTTGTGGGGGAGAAAATCGTCGCATAAACATCAAAACAATGCATTTATTAGAACAACATAAATTCTGTCGAAAATACTGCATTCGGGCCATATTTTTCGAAGCTGGCAAAACTAAAGGCCAAAGTTTACTGCCATAGGGAGTACATTAAATCGTCCCTACCACTCCACCGCCTTCCTTGCATAGCGTTGCAGGGATCAGAACGTGTGGGTTTTTGCCACCATTTTCAGGCATCTAGACATTGTTTGAACCTTTTACGACCCACGGATTGGTCTTCGACAACAAGCCTTTTGCAGGATTTTTGCTCTGAGTCCATGCGTCTTCACGATCGCCATCAGAGACGATCATGGAACAAATTCACGGGTGTTGTGAGGCTAGCAGCTCCACTAAATAGATTAAATATCGGGGAAAGAATTGCGAGCTCAACGAATTATTCAGCGTCCACCAGGATGGATGCAGCCATTCAGAGTTGGACCACCAAAACGCATTCATTGAGTTTCTGTAAATATATTTGCAACTGAGAAATTTTTCATAAATACACTTGAAATGACGCCATTCCTTAAATGCGAGTAGAAAATAAAATAAACCATTTGGAATTTTTCTTGATGCTTTGTAACCGCACGACGTGAACATTTTTATTTATTAAACTTGGGCAAAACATTTAACTGAAGCTTGTAGAAATTGCGCTTTGCAATCGTCTCTCGATTCTCGTGTAGACTCGAGGAGTCAGATTTTCTTAGATATACAGCGAGGCTGAGCTCTTCATTGTATTTGATTGACAGATAATGGCAGGCGATCTTTTGCTACCGCACGATCTGCAAAGAACATCAATCCTTTATTGCCGAGCGCACCATATATGGCACTGTAAGTGCAGTCTTCGTGTTTCTGCTCTTTTAGATTGTTGGCCTTTTATTAATGCTTTATCATGTTATAATTCTCGACTCTAAGTACATCCATGCTCGACTTTGAAGCCTTGCGCATGATAAGTGAGCGAGTTCTCATCCAGCACGAGCTGATCTATAAGAGACGTGTTTACCCAATATAACTTTCCGCCGCCTGCATGCATGTTTTTCGCCGCCCAAGCGATTTAATTCCTTGGGCGTCGAAAAACATCCATGCTCCGGCGAAAAAGTTAGACTGGGTAGTCATGCTTTCGTTCAGTCACTCATTACCTGTCATACTTTCCAGGAATGTCTGGCAGGAATTGATGAACAAATAAAAGCTTATTTTAGCGAATTAATATTGATAAACTTTCTTTTTAGTGAAGCTTAGGATAATGTTCCTCTTTCTCTAATCGTGACTATTGAGAACTGTGTGAATAATTCATTTCCACTGAATTCTGTTAAAACAGGAAAATTAGTGAAGGGAGACAGCGAAGACAACGAAGGTAATGAAGGCAGGAGAGTCAAGGAAGGCAAAGAAAGCAGTGAAGGCAGCAAAAGTGATGAAGGTAGTGATGGTAGTTATGACAGTAAAGACATTGCTGGTAGTGAAGGCGGTAGAAGCAGTACATATAATGAAGGCGGTAAAGACAGTGAGAGCATGAAAGTTAGCGAATGTATAGAAGGCAGACAAGACAGTAATGACAATGAAGGCAGTGTACTGCTTTTTAAATGCACTTTATCGATAGCAGACACTGATATAATTAGCTTAATTTTCGGGTTTTGATCGTTTGGAACTCATCTGTGACGTAAAATACTGCGAGCAACAGAACGTATTCTCATTGACCCTTCAATTTTTTGAGTTTATGAAAAAATTTGAAACGTTCCTCACGTAGTAATGAAGTGAACGGCGGATGTTATTTTGTCTTTGGAATTTCAATGTGGCAAATAAAAATATCTTGTTCCGAAGCAGACGCTGCTTCATTTTAGTGAGTGATCATAAGAGGTGAAGTAAGTTTGGTGAAAGGTACTGACCTAGCGTTTCTATCGCAAGTGTAAGTACTTCAGCTTTTTCTCTTAAAACTGATCTCTGTACTTGGAGTATTTATCATGCCCTCTGCTCGTAAAACAAGGGTTAATATAGCAAATTATCTAACTGCTTTTATTCTGTTTTAGGGTAAGACTTCCATTATTAGTTCAATTTCAAGTATTCCTTTTACTGAGAAACTTTTGTCTCAGGTGCTTTATTGTACCTACTGTTTTTCATTTAATAAAACATTTTTTTTAATATGACGATTGGTTCTAATTTTTCAGAGAAATTCGGACATTGTTTTAAATGTCATTAGGTCTCCGAAATAGGCCAATTTATACTGACTTGCAATCAGAAAAAAATGAGCAATGTTATTTGCCATAATCACCTGAAATACTTGTGATTATTTACGACTGAAGCACAACAAACAGGTAGTGTATATGGCAGTATTTATTTTTTTAACGTCAAATGTTTTCCACTTGAACTATAACCTCTTCAAAATTTTCGACGCAGATGGGAAATTTTAAAGCGCAGACAATGTTCGAAAGCGAAGTTGAACAGGTTTTTGTTTCAATTTCAGCCCAGCGTTTTGAGTTACTCATCAAGGGCCAGCACGAGTTTTTGCTGACATAATAAGCAGAAGACGACCAATGTTCCACTGGCTTTGAGTTACAAGTTTCAGCTTCCATTGGCAACTCACGTGCAAAGCAAGAACTTGTCAATAGAGAAATTCGAGGAAAAAGTCGAAAGTGCAACTCCGTGGTGATTAATCCCTATCTCTGGGGAATCAGTTGAATCGAGCTTCTGCTTCCCTTGATGGAGTCGGTCGGTGTTGTCTAGCAATTATTTGAGCAGCAGGGCAGCGGCGTCCGGGCGGTGTGCGGGTCACGATGCGCCCAGTAGCGACTTGCGTCGAGTTGCCAGGACTCCGGAGCGGCGACGCGCGGCCGCGACCAAACAGACGGGCGTCGAGGTTCGTCGTGGTCGTAAAGCTCCGCACTTGGAGGCCGTGGTCCGCTGATGCCTCTCTCCGCTTGGGCCTTCGGTGATGGTGTAAGTCATTTCTTCAGTGTGAGACAATTCTTCAATGTAAGTCATTTCTTCAATGTAAGTCATTTCTTCAATGTGAGACAATTCTTCAATGTAAGTAATTTCTTCAATGTAAGTCATTTCTTCAATGTAAGTCATTTCTTCAATGTAAGTCATTTCTTCAATGTAAGTCATTTCTTCAATGTAAGTCATTTCTTCAATGTAAGTCATTTCTTCAATGTAAGTCATTTCTTCAATGTAAGTCACTCTTCAATGTGAGACAATTCTTCAATATACGACATTTCTTCAATGTAAAACATTTCTAGACCGTTGATTCACATTCTGCATCTGTAGCACAAATAATTAGCACAGTCCTGTCTAGAATACGAAAACTGATAAGCTCTGATTTGACGATAATGCGAGACATTTCTTCAATGTAAGTCGTATCTAAAGCTTTGATATAAATAATTACACAGCCCTGTCTAGAGCACGAGAACTACTAAGCTCTGTCTGATTCGATGCCTGTATTTCAGCTTGGAGGGTAGAAATTTTACAAGGACTGCTGGCAGCCCGTAATTAGTGCATCTTTTGTATTAAATATCGCAGAAATACAATCAAATAGTTTGCGCAATAAATTAACACGTCTACACAGCAGGGCTCACTTGCAAACCTTCAGATCGTGATGCCTGATTTGCTCGGTGTTGCGTCAAGCCTTCGATGCCGTCCAAACCTTGTCGATGGATAAAACGAAAACTTAATCGTGAACATCAAAAACTGAAAGGTTATTCTGAGGGCTTCTTGCGCACACGATCTTTTAAATCTTCCGCTGTACTGAAAAAGCAGCTGCTGCTTCGCTTTATAAATTTAATGAAAGGTTCATGTTTTCAGGTTTTGCTCTGACGATCTCGAGGAGCGTGAACCACAACGAGCAGCGAGTTCTGGAGCTAAACTACTCCACGGCGAGTAGTTTAGTGGTGTAGCTTTCTCTGCCAACCGAACTCCTCGAATTCGAAATATCGCTTAGAGGGAACAGCGTTTAACCAGGCCATGTACTTTTAGCATAGAGAATAATAGCACTCATTAAGCTTCATAAAAGCCCCACATTTGGCGACGTAACCACTGAAGATGAAGCTCCCATTATGTAATTAAGCGCTGGTCAGTCTCCCGCCTGATGAAGATATTTCAAACAAAATATAGCGAGAAAGTTTGCAATGCATCCATTTTGGGAATATTTGCTTAAATCTTCAATATGAACAAAGATTCTGGTCGCTACGCTGTCAATTTGCTGAGCAATATTTCGAATTGAAAAGTTACTAAAGCTCCCGTTAGTGTTTTAGTTTCGATTTTGACGCGAAAAATATTTTATTTAGTTTTGAATGATCTTGCTTGCTCATCCAATTTGATCCTGCAAGGCGCAAACGTGGCTGTCACAGCTAGAGGACCAAAATGATATTTTCTATTTTCCAGAGCCTTTGAATCTGGATCTACAAAAAGTCAAGCCAGTATTTTACTTGAACATTAATTTCAGTATGCAAGTGTCTTTATGTGGGAACATAATTATTTACCTAATTTCAATCATTATTAAAAAACCTATGCTCCTATTTATTAATTTTCTAGTGTTTTGCTCGTAACAGCCCTTGTGTTTTGAGTGAAAATAAATTCAACCCCTTTTTGACTCAGACTTTGTGATTAATGATTATTCTCATGAAATTACTGGCGGAACACTCGAAAAGATGAAAATCTAACTTAGCAATGTCTAGCGTGCGATGTACACGCTGAAGTCTTTCCCGCCCTAACATCCTCATGAGCTCACGAGTCATGCGAGTTGCATATGGACGAGCATTTCCTAACCGAAGAGATGACCCTTTGCGATCAGCCAAAGCTTGACGCTTCCGTGTCATAGCTGTGACAAGTCATTGCAGCTGTTGGCAGTACAGTTCAGAAGTAAGAGTCTGGTTGTTCCGTAAAAGCTCGGTTAGTGGATATGATTCCTCTCATATCCTCCCCAAAACTGTTCAAAATGTTTTTAGGGTGGAGCTCCCTTTTCGGTTGCAATTCGGGTATATGCGTATTTGTCTCGCTATTGCTGTCGGCGTTTACCACAACGCTGGAAATCCAATTTTCATCTCTGGTCACAACTTATCCAAAAATGGCATTTGGAAATGTCATGTACCGACGGCTAAAGAAGATTGAATGTCATCACTTAAATTTGGCTTGCCAATTTTAGTTTTCTTCCGCAATACGAGCTCAAGCAGCAACGTAAAAACGGGTAGGTCTTAAGGACAACCATATTGTTTCATTGAAAGTTGGGTGTACATTTTTGTGTCACTATATTTTCTCTTTATGTACGGAAAACCACTGTCATTTTTTTTCCTCGGGCTGCAATTGATTTGTATGATCCATTTAAATGTCTACGAATCTTTAACTTTAAATACAATTAGATCTCTGTTTTTTTCAAATAGTTTCATCGTGCACTCTCATTTTGCGGGCAGCAACGTTTGGGTGAACCCTTTGCAATGTCGTCTTGAATCTACGATTTCGTTTTCTTGTAAATGCGCAAGTTTCCAAGCAGCACCTTTAGAGTCGTTCCAGCGGATCAGCTATATTTCTAATTTTTAGAGACAAGTTATACAGCCTCGACAGACCCTTCAATGACTGCGATTCTCATTGTTTTGAACAGTGTTACTTTTGCTTGTTGGTGCAGCGCGATGTTCTTCTTGCGTAAGTTTTCCTCTTCAAAATTGTTCACCTGAACGTCGATGAGCTAGCTGGAGGTCTCGCGCCGGCGACCCCTAAGGGCAACGAGGAATTTATTAGCTCAAGGGATTCTCAAAATCAAAATTATTTGGGTTGCAGCTTCGTAACTGCAGGGAATTTCTTCGCACAGCTTCAAAGTTTAGTTGAGTTTCACTGAAATGTGGTGCTGACGTTGTCAGATCATTTGCAGTCCAGAAAATATTTAAGCTGATTCAAGTGGGACATGAATACTCACCGGTACTATTTGTGTATTGCGTTCAGTAGCTTAACGATTAAAAATAATGAGTCTTATGAACCTATGCATTATCTCTATTAAAAAACATTGAACGCTAATAAATGATCATTTTTAAACGTAGCTTGTGGCTTCTTTTTCGTCGTGCACTTTCGTTCTAAGAACGTCGGGATTGAATGTTAAAAATTAAAAATTTTAATTTATCAATTCCTCCCCCCCCCCCCCCTTGCTGGAACTTGTACTGACATTCAAATGTTTGATGATGCTCAGGTCGGAAAGGAATAACTGAAGGCATTGAAAGGAATATTTAATCCAATACTAAAATCCACTGTGTTTTAATACATCGCATGTGTCAACTTTTTTGGAAATGAACGGTTTTCCTTTCTGATTTTTCTTTTTTCTTTCTACTTGCCGAAGAAAGAAAACTTCAATGCTGAATGTAATTAATTTCGCATGAAAATTGTAGAAATGATATTTGTCATACATTTATGTCATGGAAACTTTATGGGTATTTTTTCTATGAGTCATTTGGTGGAACACGAAGTTGTGCCGTCAGGTGGCCTGTTGGAAAAAATTAATCCTCTCGATCCCGGAAAAAATTAGGATTTTTAGCAACGCACTTTTGTAAGCCGCGTTTAATATTCATGCGGGCGCTTTCACGAAATTCAGATGATGAATCTCAGGATAAAGTTTCCACCAGTAATTTCACAATTGACATGAAACCATGTTCAAAATATTCAATTGTAATATTATGAAATTTAAGGTGACATCGTAACATGATTTCAGTAGAATGTATAAGCCAATTTGCATTTATTTCTTTGAGAAAAGTAAGCTTCATAAATGATAGACACAATTGCACAGTTTGAATGTAGATGTGGGCATGCGACAAATCAATTCTCTTTACAAATGAATTGTATTCAGATTAAAAAATTACCCAGTACTTCAAATAGCGGCTTAAAAGTTACATTGTAAACACAACCTATTCAATTAAATTGTTGTGACCATGAAGACGTGTTTAATTTTAGTTAGCTAACTTGCGTCATAGAACATTCCCTAGTAATATGTGAATTTATTTAGCAATTTAATTTAATCAGCAATTTAACTGCAGTCTGCAAACGAAATTACTCTAAACAAATAAACGTTGAGTTTTTTCCAACCTTGTTCATCGAGCATTATTTTGTATTTTTTACATTCCTAAGTTGTATTATTTTCAGTCTTGTCTTCAAAATGTATTCGCTGCAACCAATATGCGCTTTAATGAGTTTACATGCAGGCAAACTGCTCTGAAAACCAGCTTAATATTACAAACCCGAGAGCGAATGTTGAATGCAGCGCTGTCAGTTGTGATAATGACCTCTAAATCATAAAGCTTAATCGTAATCAGATAAATACCCCAAAAAATAGCGTGGCTTATCATTACAAAGTGATGAGCGTTTCTAAATAGAACAACATACATTGCTCGCTCGTCTGGTATTACAAAGAAAATCATATCGATAATTGGTCTGGATCAAATTTTAAGATTGAATAAAAGAACTTTCGAGCTACAATCTGCACGTCGTTTCAGCGCGCGCTTAGGATTTATGTGGGCAGGTATAGGCGTGTACTTTTTGAACGCTCTTGCACGCGTCAAGAAACTAGCGTAGATATTCATTACTCAGTTCACTTATAAAATTTACGCTCTTATGAGGAAAATTCATTGATGATAGCCGGTTAAAGTGATACGTAAATTTTTAAGGGACGCCTCTGAGTCCCACGTTTCTGAAAATGTGTACTTTAGAATTCATTTCAGCGCTGGAAATTAACTTGTACATTGCAGTGACGTAGTGCAGTTTGCTGGGTGCGTACCATTACTTCTGCGTCAGTCACATACATCTATTATTTTGGCTGATTTCCTTAATAAAGAATTGCGGAATGCAATCCTCTACAACTGCTCATCTCAGAACGAGATCTGCCTTCCAAATGTTTCACTAATTTTCCAGTGAGCACCAGTTTTGATAGGTCTTGCTTTTGATGAAGACATGAGAATCCTCATAAAAACAATATGTAAACCATCTAAAATTCCTCTTTTCTGAAACGAGTTCAATCACTTACGCAATTACATTGTGCACATCAGATATAGGTCGCGACTTTTATTATATGGTCCACTTCATTTTTGTTTTTGTATGGGTGCTCCAATGGGGATACTCCATAATTTTCGCTGCCTCATAATTTTGAAATACTTATAGTCTCTGGTTTGAGAAGAGCATGCAAATTATTAAAGGTATAATTAAACGTTTTATACCATTATTAATAATACTATCATTAAAAGTAAATTTAAAAATTGACTTTTCAGAGCAGGCTCCTGAAGAGAATTTCATGCAATGTGGAAACCTCGTCGAAAGTGTTTTTTTTCTTGCAGCGTCAGTCAAACAATCATTTTTTCCAGCAATTGAGGCTCAAATGAATCATGTAAATTTTTTCAACTCACTTCATTCATAACAAAAAGTTATGGATTCTATACCCTGAAGAGATTCCTAGTGAATGACGACAGTTCATGTTCTTGAGAACTTTTTGCCTCATTCAATGCAAGAAGGTCAATTTTTTGGAACGATTCATTTTTGCATCGTTGAATTCTTCTGAATAGCGTACACATGCTTCGTAGTCGTTCATGATATATATATATATATAGTTGAAATTCCGTTAAAAATAAATGATATTGGGTGTTTTGAGTCTTTTCAACTGCCCGAAACTGCTTTCTTTTATCTTCTGCCAAAGACGCTCGGGTGAATTCACGCGGAACTCGAAAATATATTTCCGTAAGCTAAAGGTTCGCATTCAAATAATTGAACCTGGGTCCGGGCAATACTTTTCTAGCTAAAATAGTTTCTTTCAGTGAGTGAAAATTCTCTTGAGAGCGTCCGTCGGAGAGAGCGTCTCTGGACCTCATGCCCACTTCGACTACAGCGAAGGTTCGCCCTGATTAACATCGGCAATTGTTGGCACCATCAGGCCTTGTTCTCTCGCCGTGCTCCTTGTTCCGCTGGCAACTTACGTTCCTTCGAAATTTATATTCAATTCGCTGAGGAGCAAATTCTGGTCTGTTATCTTCACTTGTTTATTCGCGAAATTGCGAATGTAAATTAACCGAGGGGTAAATCATCGCGCTGTCAGTGGCTCGACCGAGAGCTCAAAATATGACTTCTATTAGCGGTAAAATAGTTCGATGATCGCTGCCAAATGTGCTACAGGTGTAGTTCTGGTACAGGATCTTTACGGGTCGAAGTGCGATGTTGTTCTGAGGCCCATCTCCAAATGAATCATGTGAAATCAGCATCTTGAGTGCTTGAGACCGTAGCAAAGAATGCGTGCGATATGCTTGCAGCGCACATGTAATAAAGCAGAAATCTTCGGTAGCAATCGCTGATATTATTACTTCTGCCGGAGAAATATTCATGATACTCGGAGTCATCGAATCTAAATCATATTTTCTTCAGTCTGTTCCGTGTATTCCGACAGCGTTGCGGCTTCTTCAATTTGAACTTTCAGCCTGTATTTAAAAACGAGAGTTAGAAATTACGGTCATGAAATGATCAACTCTTTAGAGTCAAAATATTCAGAATTGAAAACTATTCTTTTCGCTGCTTCTCATATTTCGTCAAAAATTTTGGCTCCTAGCGGTAGAAATTATGGAAAGTACTTTTTCGAAATAGTAGTGCATCTTTTCAGTTCCAGAGACTTGTATTTTGAAGCTAACGCGGTTTTTAAAGTTTCTAGCGGTCTGCATAAAAGGATTGAAATACTTTTGATGATTACACATCACCAAACTTGCTGGGTTCTTTCCACTTTCCAAATTATTCTTCTTTCGCACAAAATCAATGCTTAATTTAACAAATCGGGAGCTTAAGTTTTTACGAGTAACATCTGCGTTTAGCAGTAGTAATCTGACACCCCGCTTCTTTCATTGGACAAGTTTATTCGATGAAAAATAGCTGTTAACGTAGCGAAACCGTCTCATGAGTTATGAGATTTATTTTCTGTCTTATAAAACTATTAAGCTTCCACAAATTCCTAATTAACAAATCAATTGAGGAAGATAATTTATATTCATACTGTATTTTTATTACCGATCTTGAAAACTTTTGTGGCATAACATTTGGTGACCCGTCTTTGTTACAAATGCATTGTTTTCCCGTACAACTGGGATTTGATTCCATTTTGCGGTAGGTTCCAGACTCCAGACATCTCTTTCAAAAGTTCTCACGTCAAAAGTAGTGTCAAAAGTGGCGTTTCCTGTTGTCCAGGATGAGTTCCAGCCCACCTAGACGATGCAGCCATATCAATGTTTTCTTTTGAATTCTAATGGCTGATACTTTCTGCCCGATTCTCCCAAATGCATCATTCACGACTACATTTACGCTGTGGGTAACTCCTTTTTCTCAATCGATCGGAAGCTAAAATCTTTCGAAACTACTGCAAGTCTTTATCGTCCTCATGCTGGAACGGACGTTGACTTAGGGCGATGCCAGGGAGACACAGTGGGGTCTCCCATAGCATATACTTACAGGTCGACTCCAAATAGCGCCTGATTATCCCTAAGTGATTGGACTGCAACAAGCAATACGTGAGCCAAAATCTCACTAAAACAGCGATCGTGCTCAATAATTCTACTCTCGACAGTTTTTGGAGGACCACACACATTCTGTTTCGTCCCGTTACTTTTTCTGAGCAAACGGTGGGTGTCCATAAAATTAATTCTAGCTTAGAAAAACCGATAGTTTGCTTTTAGTAATCTCTCCGTGCAGTTAGCTCAAATAAATATAAACTTCAATTGCTTCACGTACAGAGCTCAACGCTTGGCATTATTGTGGCCTGAGCAAAAAAGAGAACGTCTTGTTTTTTGTTTAGGAAGACGGCCGGTGATCTTGCTTGAGAACTAATTTGGGCATAAAAACGCGTTGAAGGCAATGAAAGTCTGAATAGCCATTCGGGATGCTATTTTATTTTTTTATTTTTTATTTTGTTTTGAGTTCAAATGTATGAAGTGTTCAAAAATTGCTGGCAAGTTGTTTTTGAAGTAATTTTCATTTCTCAGCCTCATCACCTAGGCTCGTGAGGTATCATGGCTTGTTACTTTAACAAATTCGAAAATTTGAGTACTACTTCCCTCGAAAAATCTTTGATGCTTATAATGATGTAATAGCTGTGGTCAATATTTCAAAACACAAAAAAAAAGCACAAAAATGATTCTTTTCTAATTATTCATTGTTTTATTGAACACGCATGTGTGATTTATCAAAACAAATGAAGCAAAAATAATATCGTTTTCGGATTTATACCTGAATACTGATTTCAATGATTCAGCTTTATTGTTGGCAGCTACGAGAAACACTACCTAAGCTTGATTGTAAGTATTTTAATTAAAATGGCTTTGTTTTGAGACATCGCACTGCACTATTGAACCACGATAAATACTACGGTGTCCTTTATATTTAAAATACATTAAACCTGCTTTTCCACTCTCGTTTAACGATCTGATAATAATATAAATATGCATGTAAGTGCTCGGGCATACATGTATAATATTAAAGTATTCAACACTCGTAATTTTATAAGACTGACAAAATAACGTTAACCTGTACCTTCATTTGAGTTCTTGAAATTAAGATGAAATTTGAAGACTCAAGATTAAAATTCTCGAACCTAACCTATCCTAACCTCACCTGACTTAACCTAACCTAACTTCACCTAACCTAACCTGGATAAAGAACGGATTTATATTTTTGATTCCGCTTTTATCTCTTCACATCGGCGCAATGCACTACAGGCGACAATATTAGTGCATTTAAAATACTTAAACGTTGATGTCATAATCAACAGTCCTGCATTTATTGAAGATTAATAGTGTTTAAAAATATCACGCAAAATACCCAGAAATGGAAACTGCTAGCCTCAAATGGGTATTGACGTGACCATTTGAGGGCAAGCCAGATGTCTGATTATAAAGACCATTTTCAATCAAATTAGAGTAATGACAATAGTTCATTTCACAAGCGACCAACAATTATAGACACCTCTATCCTTAGTTTATGGTAGAAAAGGGATGAAATTATTTTGATGTACAGAGCACAGTAGACTGAAATTCTTTTGATTCAATTTGAAAAGGGGTACTCCGCAACTCCACCACACGGAGCCAAAATAACCTCTTCGGCCGAGGATGCTCTCACTCTGCATCTCATTTTTTTTCTGGTAGTGAACGACGGTAATTCGCATATGAAGAGGCTCATTAAATGTGAGTAAAAGCAGTAGGAGCAAGCACGAAGTGGGTCACTTCAAAGCTTCAGAGATGCGTGGTTAAGTCGCGCTTGCGAGAGTCGGGAATGCGGGGTACTTAATGAAAGTGACAACTCCGTTGCTAGCCGCTAGGTACCAAGAAAATCGGCCAAGTACCGAGAAAATCGGATACATACCAAATCAAGGTTGGCTAGGTACTAAGTCAAGCTGGCTAGTTACCAAATCAAGTTTAGCTAGGTACCAAGTCAAGATTGGTTAGGAACCAAGTCTAGGTTGGCTTGGTACCAAGTCAAGCTTGGTTAGGTACCAAGTCAAGGTTGGCTAGGTACCAAGGCAAGCTTGGCTAGGTACCAAGTCAAGCTGATTATGTACCAAGTCATGGCAGGAGTAGCATAAAGATGTTGTAGTGCGTAACGTTCTAAAAGAAACAACAAATACAAGTTTAGTTTTCACCACTTTTATGATAGGCGCAGCAAAATAAGTATCGCTCATTGAAGAAACATTGCGAGGTAAGCAATTAAATTGCAGCGGATATATACGGGGAGCATTTGAAGGGTCAATTAAGGGAATGTTTTTATTTCAGATGAAAATTGATTTTCGACGAGAAGAATTGGTTAACCTCTTGTCGAATAAGAGTTTCAGCTATTGTTATGTTATTGTAGAGGTTTTAGTTATGAATGCATTTTTTGTTCAAATTCGCTTGAAAGTTATTTCTTCTAGCGAAAACAGAACAAAATCAATCGAAATAGATTCGTTTGACAAATTTTTTAATCACAGGGGGCAAATGGGAGAGGATGGCTAATTTTTTTCTTCAGCCAGTTATTCGAAAACATCGTCCATTAATTATTATCATAGTTTCTCACACTCATGACACGAACTGAAAATACTAAGCAAGAGTTCTTTTGGCATTTCAGGGCAACTGCGTCTCTTTCGCTCGTGAAACAAATGTCAAATGTGATAAAATTTACCTTCATGTATTTTACTTTAAAAAAATTCGTGCGTTTTAAATTCATGAATCAATCACCCACCTGTACCACCGGGTTCATAACCCTTATAAAATACCATTGCAAATTTTACGTTCTCGAGATTGTTGAGCGTATCACGTCACCGGACGCAACGAGCAGCACTCGAGTTCTACACGCAAAAATGATGTTGTCGATGAAGTGCAGTGACCAAGCATCTTCTCACGTGGAAGATGTTGAAAAGTAGGCACCGAATACCGAGAAATCCATTGGGTCTTGTTTATCTGCGAGATTTCAATCAATGGCTTATGATGTACGGCGTCACGGCAATCGTGACGACTTCTTGAGAGCCATTCCTGGAAGAAATATTCCAGAAGCACTTAATAAAAGACCTTCTGTGCTCAGCAGCAGCTGTAAATTCGGAAGGATGAGCCACCTCTCGACACAGAATTTCACGGCTGAGACAAGAGATGGTATCTCTTAAGAAATCTCCCGCTAAGATCCCAGCCTCCGCAAAAACTTTTCGGGGCCTGGAACTGCACTTCAAATTACATGTAGAAATTAACGTATAAATTAGGGTACAGTACTTGGATATTGTACGCGTCGTAAGCCTTAACATATTTGTTTGTCTACAGCAATTCTATTATTCTTACATGTGCGTATATTTAATATAGAAAACTTAATGAGCCATGAATAATTTCTTCCTCACTTAAAAACATTTTCACGGCAGACAATCAACACGTTATCGTAGAATCAACTCGCATGTTTTTCAGGGCGAAATACTACGAAAGCTTTAATTTGTTCGCCGCTTCATTGCCCTGAAATCTGAGCAAAAACTCGGCCCGCAATCACTGGCTATTCCAGTCGAATAAAACATCAGAGACGATGAAAGTTGTAATCACGATTTCGTCATTCAAAATGTGCCATAAATCTGGGAGGAGAAGTCGTCAGAGCTATCAGGGAGATGATCAGTGAGAGGAGAGGCCTCTGTCGCGTCCGCCGCTGCCTGCTCAACAGGCCTGGCTAATTTCAGCGTTTAGAAGAATTAGCCACGACCTAATGAAGTAAAAAGTAATTCTCTAATGGCTTTATGAAGAATTAATTTATTGATTGGATTATCACGGTTCATTTAATCTTCACTCTTAAAAAGAACGTTGCATTGCAGCCGATCTTGTTTTTGTGAACTGGGATTTAATTTAACACTTCACGTTTTAATAATTTGAAGGTTTATGTTTGATGTCAATGACCTTTATTTATATACGTACGCGTTCCATTTGCGGTACTTTATTCAAGCACAATATTAACTTTCCGTCCCAATTGGATACTTGCATCAATCAGATATGTGTATGTTACTATAGCTAAAAAATATCATTGTTCTTTTAGGCAACTACATACGTAAATGTCCTTTGTATCAGTAGCAAGGAAGCCATGTTTTGCGTATATCTGTTTCAATGTAATGACATTCAATTGATTTTGAGGTAGAGTTATACGCGAAAACTTTCGTATCGTGTCTTGGATGCAATAAAAACATCATGCATGTTTTTGCTATCCCGGTATTGAGTTTTTGATAAACAAATGTTGTACATCATGAATGTTTCTCAATTTCATTTGTAGACAACATAGATATAAAGTATACCAGAAATTTATCTGATACAAATTATTTAAACCGTCGAGTCGTTTAAATCCGCTTGAAAAATTTGTGGCACAAAAGTTAACCAACGTGCAAATTTTAAGTAGAAACAGCCATACCTTCGATAAGTTATCATCCGTGCCAGCATTTGTCTCAGGTTACTGACCTCATTTTGTATCTATAGTACAAATGTATTTTTCTGATTTACCCTTTGACCATTTCGCTCATTCTCATAACCTTAGTCACTCTTTTCATGAAATCAAAGTATCCACATGATATATATCAGCAGAAATTCACCAAAGCTCAAAGAATATTTCTATTTTTAAATGCATTACAGACACTTACCAGAGCAAAAATTCCCAAAATTCTCAATTGCCTTCAAACAATCTAAAATTATACTGCTCCTCCTGTGTTTTACATTCTAACTTGGAATTATTTCACATTTTACGTTGTACATAGGAATCATCTCGCTAAGTGGACAACTTCATAATTAAGATTTTTCGCGACCAATCGTTACCTCTCTAATTAAATGATGGGATAACTTATTAAATTTGTTAGCAATCACTTCGCAGACGCAAAGCAATTAAACGCTGCCTAGTCTCAATAATTTAACGAGCACAATTCACTGAGGCATTGAATCAAAAAAACTTCTAAAGTTTTGAATTTTCGTTTTCCTACACAACATTTTCTATGAGTAGCCGCTACGAAAATTTATGTTATTTTTTCTCTCTAGAAAAAAATAATACTTGCAATTCCTTCTTCCAAACAATCATTTCTTTGAAACAATTCTATCTTTCAAACAATTCTTTTTTTTCTATAATTTTTTCTTTCAGAAGTCGAAGTCAGTGATGACTGGCACTTAGGCTTTTCGGGCTCAGACTGAGTATCGAACTTTGAACTGATTAGACACTTGCATGCATTTTAAATTTCCGAGACTGATTCAGGTGCGTCACTGGCGCTGCTAACTCAGTTGTTTACCAGTGAGCGTGCCTGTAGACCTTGCTGTTTTGTTCAGTATTTGGATTTTTCATTGCAGAAATTATTGGCCATGAAGTAAAACTCGTAACAAATGTTCTCTTGAAATTGTTTTCAGATAAAGGAAATGGGAATGCAGGACGAAATGACGTGAAGAAAATGTGCCATGAACGAAGACGCCTTGGAAAAAAACACTTTTGATGAGGCCTCCCCAGAACATCTCTCTTATCACTCCCACTTCTACTCACGGAGGATATCTCGGCAAAAACTCGCATTGGAATCCTTGAGCACATTCCCTTATTCACTAAACTTTTTGCTGAAATAAGAATAATCTAACAATGCTGAAAATAATGCTGGTATAAATTTTAAAATTATTGCCCACGCTTACGGTAAGCTTAATGTATTTTTTCGCTTTTGGAATAAGATCACCGTATGAATTTCAGCATGGTACCATCACTGAATACAATCGGTAGGATGAAATGAATACGTAATGTACTCGTGTGTCATTGTTTTGGTGTTGAACCTCAATTGGCCAGCGTTTTTCATTGTAATTCGTAACACACAAATTGAGCCCTGAAAATCATTGAAAACGATACAATTTCTTTTTGAACACTGGGCTGAATTTTCTTGAGCAGCCAACGTCGTTATGATGGTAGCGATGCTTGCCTCTTTAAATGCAGGACAAGCGCAGTGTAATGTTGCAAAATGTCCTGAGAGACCATCACTCGTGTCTCATGGAGCAGCACTTCAAGCGGCGAAACAAAACAAATTGTGGAGCAGTTGGCCCATTTCAGATGCTGTTCCAAGTCTCGCGAACCAAACTGCAAAATACTCTGTGAATTTAACCTCAGATGCATGCGTATTTGAGACAAGTTACGACGTCTCAATCGGTCCTTTGACTACGAGACTTGAGCCAAGCGCCCATCTGTACCAGGGATCACCCCCTGATGCCTTATGAGATAGAAACTTGCTAAAATGTTTTAGACTCGCGCGTCCTTCGGGTGGTTGCCTGCTTATCTCGATGCTCCGGTCTCGTGGCCGGCGATTGTTGCCCCGACCGACAGGTCGCTGAAATATGACAGCGGTGATGACGGATGAGTAGAACGGGAAACTCTGTTGTTCTTTTCACGTAACTCTCGACACCCAGACTTGGTGGGAATTGACATTTGTGTGGGAATAGACTTGCCGTGAAGTAGGTGTGAATTGAGGGCCGAGTTTCATGGTTTTTAAAGGGATCACTGTAATTAACACGCTTTCGAATTGAGCTTCGTTTCTTTTTTAGATGGGAAGTTGTGAATTTTTTACTCTGAGTAAACGGAACTCATATGTGTGTGATTTATATAGAAAAGAGCCAACTCGATGGAAAACCTAGCTTAGTTCGCTCGAAAAATCATTGCAAGTGTGACCACTAAACTTCATACGATGTGAACGAAGGGATGAATAAATGTACCGAAAATAAAGATTAAAATATTTGAAAGATTTATTTACCATAGACATGCACATTGCTACAAGCAAGACGTTAGAATGTAGTTGATATCTAATGGCTGACCGACATAAAACGGCAGGTTAAACATCAGATTCTAATCGGGATTTATTTGTTTTGTGAGTAGGATTCGTTGAAATTCTGAATTGAGTGCATGTTTTTATATGATCGAGTAATAATAGATTTCAAAAAGTTCAACTCGAATTTTATTTAAAATATTTCAGAAAGAATGGCTGTCAAATTAAACTATTGATAATTTCATATTGTGACCTTCAATATCTCGAACAGCCAATTTCCATGCTACTTTCCTCAAAGAGATTAATTATCTTTCTAAAGAGCATGCTGAGAAAACAATCTTGCATTGGCCGGTAGTATAATTTGAAATTGCGCCTGAGAAATGCCTATTCTCTTGAAATATTACCGGGCAACATAAAACTAATGTCCAGTATTGTGGTGTCAAAATGAGCTTTTTCTTAGAAAATACTGCCCAAGCGTATTTCACGTTTGAAGATCAGAGTTCACTTCCTCTGAACCTCAGGCCTATTAGAAAATATTGATCAGGTAAATTTTACATTGGACGAACTTTCTCTGTACCTCATGCTATGATTCTTTAGCTTTGTTAGGTATCTACTGAACCCCTGAATGTCGAGCACATTTGCGCAGTTCCAGTTCGTGCATTGTGCAGAAAAAGTGTCATATTGTTGTTCGAGTCTTTTACTGCGCCCGTTCAATGTCATCCTGACATCAGGATGTCCGCATCCGCCCCCACTGGCACAACGTTACAAGGAGGTGCCACGCAAGATCTTGTTCAAGAACATGCCTGCCAGCTCGGCGTTGGCACCTTGTTCCGCTTGAAAGAAAGAGAGAAAAGAACGAAAAACTGTTTATTTCCAATAGAGATGATATTAAAAAGCATCATTGGTTTTTAAAATTTCTTAAAGTAAAGATCTTTAGCTAATACACGCAAATGGGTATCGTAATATCCATGTCACAAGAGGAAAGAAATGATTGAGGGCAATGCATTCCATTTCTTGCTCAATCTGGGTTTGATATTATACGAATCATTCGCTGATTACGGAATTTAGGCTGTGAATGAGGAAAACAAGGTCGTTATTCATATTCATTTACTCGTCTATGGACCAGAGCGACGTCAAATGCATTTTCGCGTTGCTCTGTAAAATGTTCATGTAGCTAAGCTGGGAGTGATTTTTTTACCAACGATTGTTTCCTGGAACAGTTAAAACATACGTCTACTCAAAATGAATTTCTTTTTCGTGTATTTACCCTCTGAGAATTTGTTTATGACCATTTTCATAATTGAGAGTATAAAGTTTCAGCTCGTTGTTTTCTGCTCGTGAAATTCAATGAAAACTAACTAATAACATACAACTTTTTAATTGAAATTCACCTGACTTTTCTTTAAAAGATCATATAACAATGCAAAAAAAACTGCTAAAAGTGAGTGCTTTCTAAGGAATTGCAAATCATCTTCGTCAGAGTACAAAATCTATCGAGAGGACAGACGTGTCAGGAGCACCACAGCTACAACCTCCCCCTCGCGATGCCGCGTGAGGAGTGAAGCGTGTCCGAAATAAAGGTGACCGTTGAGCTTTGCGGTTGACACCATCTCCTCGACTTGGGATGGCTAATGTTCCAAGTACTGCTATTCGCAGGGGCGCGAGCCTCTTTGTTTTACAAGTTCCATCCTTCCGTCTCACTATTCTTCCAGGTGGTTATATTATAGCCCATGTTACATAAGTTCTATTCTTCCATCTCATGATTATATAAATTGTTATTATGGGTTCGCTGTGAGAGATTGAAATAAATGTTAGAAGTGAGAGGTTATATCATGCAATACGATTTACTTCCGCCCACTGATTAAAACCTGATTATTTCTCTCAATAATGAATATACAAATTTAAATTTAGCTTTATACTCTCGGGTGACTTGATGGAATGAACCTCCGTTTGATGTACTCACTGTGAAGTAAGATGCTAGCAAATATTCATGTTTTATTTTGTGCACAATTTTAGAACGCATCAGTCCAGTCTTTAAAGTTGGTGAAATGTCAACCTTATTGTTTATCTTACTGTTCTACCTTATACTATTTGGCGACGTTATCGAAACAGACAAGAATTTCGTTGATTATAATCTATCCTTAGAAAACAAAGCTAGTGTCGCTACTTTTAGTTGTGAAGTACGATCGCTCTGTGCTGCTGGCACATATCCCTGAAATAGTCTCTGATAGTATCATTAATAAAGATAATTCCTAGTTTCAAATCCAATTTGGCATTACTACTCTCAGGCAATCATCTCATCAGGATGTTAGGACTTCAGTGTTACAGTACATGTCAGGATCAGTTAACCGAGACTACACTATGGCCTAAAGGCCTCCATGTTCTAATGGATAGAAAACTATCTCTAATGAGCAGTTTTAAGTGGAATTGAATTAGTGTTTCATGTACATTTTCGAGGTACAATTTCGAGGTCATCAGTTTATACATAATGTTAATAAACTCTTGTTATTTTAATACCAATTTTGACTAAGTAGAAATGTCATTAAAGTACCTATGTATTTTCAGCTTTGAGAGTGTAAGAACATAGTTTCTGCCTAGAAATGAAACAATAAAATGCACCTCAAGGGGTTTCACACTCAACTACGAAGTGATTATCTTCCTTCAAGTAAAAACGTCAAAAGCATAAGCATTCAAACATACTTAGAAATTACTTTAAACTCATAAACTTACAATGAAAATTCTGATGTGGAATACATAACCATCAAAGGAAAAATTGTAGAAGCTAGCTCTATTTTAGGACGTTGTAGAAATGCTCCAAGTTTTTTTTAGAGTTAGCTACAAAATCTCGCTAAGAAATATATTTTTTTGCTGAACCTGACAATTTGCTTTAATGTTAAAAATTCATCTAATGGAAATTGAGAAAAGAAGCTTTGTGAATTGGGTTTTCGACTGTTATGTTGAGTAATTTTGTTACGAAGTCATTCAGATCTCGAGGCTTCAGGTTTATTCACTCGGCAAAATCATCGTGACAAACTTTGTCTGAATATTCTTTAAATGCCCGTTCTCGTAATGTTCAAATCAAACACGTAAAAACAAAGGACCCGTGAATGTCGCGTAAGAAATCAGCAGTAAATTATTTATGTCAAAAATATTTTGATTAGATTCTATCACTCTCCTGAATTTTTCACATCTCTCTGAGTGGGTACGTTTGACTACCACTTCATTCTGAACTTTTTCAGTAGTCTATTGCGATTTCAGAAGAAATTCGAGAAATATTTGGAAAACCTGATATATAAGCGAAGATTGAAGAACATTTTCGAAAAAAACCAAGCTGATGTGAATTCACGTACACACTCGTAAATAAAAACACGTAAGTGCGCGCAAGCGTATGAGCCTCGCTTGAGATCACACAAATGCTTCAAGACGGGAATAAATACAAAAAGAACCATTAATTCTCGGGCACGTTCGAAGTCGTGTAAATTCACGAAAACATACGAAGTACTTCTAAAAAACAAAACAGTATTCAAAAGACTGAAGCAAATAAGGAAAAGATTTGAAAACTGGCTGAAGTTTTCGAAAAAACGAAATGAATTCATTAATTTATGAAAACAAATGAAACGTGGAGTAAATTCACCTACACGCACGAAAGCTGGAATCAACCCAGTCGTGGAATTAACACTTTGACCGCTATTGGTGAAACTGAAGTTCAATATTCAACTCAAATTTAAAGTCAATTGTAGCATGCAATTTTGAAAATAGCAAAGATTAACTGGATCATGCCTTCATTTAGGTTTAATTAGGCATTTGTAAAAATTATGTAACTACTGGTCGGTCAGAAGCATTATGAAAACCCCCTCCGTGGCCACCGGTGATGCACGTTGCGGTCAAAGTGTTAAAGGAATTCGATCCCTGTGTGTTCAGAAGACCAAGGCATACATCACACGTATGGATGCACGTGAGTGACCCGTAATGAGGGGACCAAGAGTGACTTCGTGGCTACTCATGAGTGCATCGTCACTCGACGTCCGGCACCATCAATGACTTCAGATTCCAGCTCCATGCACTGAATGATCAGCTGGATTACCATCGCACAAGTTGTTTCAAACCCAGCATGGATAGATCAGCTTGAGTTTTTCCTCGTGGTCTTGAAAATACTATGTTATCTGCGTGGAATACCCATTTTTCCAGTAAAATTTCTGCTGTGATAAAAAACAAGTCCTCACATAGTTTGATGTGGGAGTCGAGGTTTGAATTTAAGTTGACGTACCTTACTCCAATGATAAGAAGTTATGTATTTACACTAATTAACTAGTATTTCTAGGTTGTTTTATTCAACACGATTGTGAACTATTTTCAACTGTTCTTGCTTGAACTTAAACTTGAAGTTGAGGGCCGACAGCGTCGGGGCCTTTGTAACGGACCACAATTCCCTCCACAATGCTCACAATATTCACACAAAAGAGCTCTGCGCCTGTGTACCAGACTTGTCTACTAAACTACTCAGGATCTACCAATCCTTGTCACCAGCTTTCATATCCTCTGAGAATTCCTACGGCAAAAAATCTGCTCAAATTGCGGAAACTTCGGTACAATCCTACTCACCATTTGAATGATATACAATGATAATTGTTCTACTTCACACTGCTTGAAAAACTACGGCTAAGAAATTCGATTCAGTGCATGAAACAACTACTCGAATACATGTGCTTATACTGATGATGTGTTTCTAAGAGATTCCCGCTCTACCTGAGGAAACCGCGAGAACGATTTGGAGAGACCAACGCCAGGCTGTGGATCATTACCCAAGCAGCGTTGAAGTCACCGACTTCGCTGCTCAGGTTTCCAGGAGTCACATTTTTGCTCCAGATTCCCTTCGAACAATTAGTATGTCCTCTCATAGTTAAGAGATGCAAAAAATAATGAGAACATCTAGAAGCGGGAGGAGTAAACAATTAAGTGTGGGGGGGTGCGGAGAGAAGGAGGGAGCCTGGGAGGTGGAGCTAAGCAGCTCGTGCAAGAGCAAGAGCAGGATTACTGACAGGAGGGAAGTTCACACGAGACGCGAGTGTTGGTAACCTCAGTTGAGCAGCGACCGTGCCGGGGTGCAGTCATTTGCTTTCTCACACTCCAGTGCCTCCACAGCCTTCCAACTTTGCAGAACTTCGGTCCTTGCTTCGTCGATTTTCCGCCTCTTGCTTCAGTGGAGCTGGTGGTTCATTTTATTTATTGATTCACTGCAAAAAGGCTGTGTCAGTGGAATCCATTTCACTTAAATTAAAAGTGAATTAAAAACTTGTGTTTATACGGAACGAGAAGTGTTTATTGATGCATTAGAGAGTGTTAGATTGATCACAGAAAATTAGAATCATTAGGCTGAGGTTCATCACGAAGAGCTTTCATATGACTCAAGGTGAGAGTGGTTCCTGTCGCCTTAACTGATTTACATCATAGAAAATAAGCAAGCTCTTATGAGATTATTTTAGGATAATGATTTTTTTAATTACTGGCCTTGATAATTTTAAATCCCACGAGGTGAACTAGCGGAATTACAAATTTGTGAAAACTGCTCAATGGAATTCGAAAAGTGGCATTCTTCAAACCGAACACGCCCTAACAGCATTTCCAAAAGTCTAATCTTCAATTTGAGAGAAGTCAAAACCAACTCTGATCTGAAACAAACTATGAAACACTTTCAAATTGTGCCGAAAATATACGGCGATTACGGGTATTCAAAAAAAAGTTCTTTTAATGTTAGAAGTAACATCAAAATATTTCTTTCATGACTTGTTGAACACAAGTTTGTGAACGTACCTGAGTTATATCGCTGCGTACAAGAGCATTTTAAATTAACGAGTCTGGGTTATTTTAAATACTTTATTTTGAATCAGTTCTATCAAGTTTGTTGTTCAGGATTGGATTTGAGTTTTGAAAAAATACAGCCTACCGATCGGATTAGATTATCAGTTATTTTAAGCCTCCCTATCCGCAACAAATGCGATCCAAAGAGAGGAACTACCGATGTGAGAGCAGGGGAACTTCCATTTTGCCAAACCACGCCATTAGATTTTAAAATCACACAGGAGGTAAATAAGGTAAACTTATACTCATCAAAGCATGTGCTTAAGTTTTCTTCGTCATCGTTTATTATGTTAAGCCTTGAATTTCCTAAATAAATAATGATCTCGTTAAAGACTTGCATCCTGGCACTTTTACTTATAGTAAAATGACCTAAATTTTAGGTACATCAAACTTAAGCTTCATTACCTGGTTTCGAGAAAACATTTTTGTACAGTTTCAGAGTTGAACATTAAACTTTCACACAATTCAGTTTGGGAAGTTTTCAGGCTCAATATCGTGTATATTTGATCAACACATTCTGGAGAAAAGGTGTGGCGTAAAATGAAAGATTCGATCAGAGCGTCCATCAACACATCATTTGCAATCAAATCCACGTAAAATAACTACCACTATCACAACCAAAAGGGAACAGGAAGTCGCAATCATAAAATTATTTCTGCATTTATTTCCTTTAACCTTAGAACTTCTTCAGAAAAGAGGATTTTTTTGGAGCACAATGTCATTTGAAGCTGGCGTACATGTTGGTTGTGCTCCAGATGCCATTTCAAATGCTTTAACTTACGAATGCACTGTCAAGAACCCAGATGCCATTTCATAGGTCTTGACTAACAAATGTACTGTCAAGAACCGAGATGCCATTTCAAAGGCTTTAACTTACGAATGCACTGTCAAGAACCGAGATGCCATTTCAAAGGCTTTAACTTACGAATGCACTGTCAAGAACCCAGATGCCATTTCAAAGTCTTTAACTTACGAATGCACTGTCAAGAACCCAGATGCCATTTCAAAGGCTTTAACTTACGAATGCACTGTCAAGAACCCAGATGCCATTTCATAGGTCTTGACTAACAAATTTACTGTCAAGAACCCAGATGCCATTTCATAGGTCTTGACCAACAAATGTACTGTCAAGAACCCAGATGCCATTTCATAGGTCTTGACTAACAAATGTACTGTCAAGAACCCAGATGCCATTTCATAGGTCTTGACTCACAAATACACCGTCAAGAACTTAGAACTGAAGCTAAGCAATATATGTGGGGAGCTACTTTGGTGTTGTGTTTCCATCACTTCGCAAAGAAAAGCAACGTGGAAGAACAGACTGCAGCTTCGCAACCTAATGACATTAGCACGAAATTATCATCAGAGCCAATAGTGATTACTGGAGTCCATTGCAAAAAAAAGTGAAAAAAATATTTTCCCTATTCAGTGCTCTATGTTTGTAATTACTTGAAATTGTAATTTTCTTACTTACTGAAATTACTCATTAGTCCTCACAGCAAGTGAATGCTTCAAATGGTTCTTTTCATACTTAATATATTGCTCTACGTAAACCACTCAACCAGGTTTTCCCCTACATTTCCTAGTTTAATTTATTATTCTACGTAAACTACTTACCCAGGTTAATACTTAAAATCGTTTATTATTTGCTTGCTGTTTGATTATCACTTGCACAATACGTGAGCAAGCCTAAAATTTGGGTGCATTCAGGAAAGTGTAGCCTTGCCCTAAAATGCGGGAGCTAACACCTCGAGAGGGAGATCCTCGCTCCGGCATCTCCTGGACGTCTCGAGAGTCCTTGACCAAAGTGCTTTAGGTTCGCTCTCTGCTGGGCCTCGAAGGAAGGACTTTCTATTTGCACGCTGTTGAGCGAATCTCATTATTCTTTACTACTGTATTTTATATCAGCGTTGTAATGTGTTTATTGCGTGGCCTTGCATTTTACAATTTCGATTTCAATTGGCATAAACGAATTGCTTCCATTCAAGCCTTTGAGCTACTTTTCTGTTCGCGAAGGCTGAGAATTGCAGTTGAACACCAGCGCCATTTTTCACACCTACTTTCCAAAGGAACAATGTCGAAATTCCACTTGGAATCGAAGAATTGTTACGAAAATTAGTGGGTCATTTCCGTAGACTTTGAAGTTTTTCATTCTTTGTTTTAGCAAACTCCCTTGCCTTCATTGCGCTCTGCTTTCAATGTCGTATCCGATTTATCGGTTTAGAAATAATGATGGTGTTTTCAATTTCTGCAGAAATTATTGTTATCAATAACACACTTCAAAGTTTATATTATTACGACTTTATATGTGGATGGTCATTTATTTATTTCTTACAAAAAATGAGAAAAAATCAGCAAGATGCCTTCATTTCTGCTTGGAATACATCGAGAAAATACATTATTCAAAATCAATGTACGTATTTTATTCATTGTGTTTGTACAGTCATCTTCCTATGCTGGTAGTTAAGTTTCTAAGTTTTTTCGGATGAAAAACGGAGAATCTACATTAAGAGATACATTGACATGCAACCAAGCCTGAAGCGAAGTATCACTGGCTGGAAGTGTCTCTGATAAATTCGGAATGAAACATCATTGCACGGCGTCCGTAAGTTTTCGTCGCACAACTGGGAAGCGGTTGCTTCAAATCATATTTTACCCTAGTTCTTTATTGAGTTCTTTCTCCTCTCAATAATTACAAACAAGCTCATGTTACTTGCGGTGATAATCGCGGGAAAAAAAAGTCTCAGTTTTCAAGCAAAAGTCAAATCCTGAAAATTCACGTAACTGTAAAGTCATGCTGTCATTCTACAGTAAAAGTTTAAACGCTTTTTACTCTAACTTTACAACAACTTAAATACCTCCCTTGCTGTTGACCGCAGATCAACAAATAACCAAATAACCTGCCAAATCGTCCATCCTCTCATCAAACCCCTCAATCTCAAGCTCACCTGCGGAATACAGTAATTAACTTGGGACGCGATGTGTCCTATGCGCTGGGCCAAAATTTATTCAACGACAAACCAGTTAGAATATGAAAAACATGGCTTTGAAATATAACAAGTTAGCCAAATGATTACGTAACTCAAATAGGTTTGATTTCATTAAATGATTAAATTGAGTTGATGCTCAAAATTTACCCTTAACTTGAATAGCTAACGAAGAAATTTACTGTACTTTTCTCTCATTATGAAGTATTAAAGTTTGTTGATTCATCTATGCGTACAAATCCTTGCCATAAAATTCCTCGATTTCTTCGCCATAAGTTGGTTTTGTAAGAAACATTTTGAACTTTATGTATTTCTATTCATTGTCATCCGATAATTGCACAACAACTTGCAATGACTTGAAGTGTCAAGAAGACACATCGTCAAACAGGTTTGAGATTGATTGCTGGAGCATCTCGTTTGGCGTCAAGGGCAGAAGAATGAGTGACAGCAATCATGTGACTATAAGGTACTCTTAATTTTTAAATTTATTCTTCATTATAGAGCGAAAATTAAGCCAATTTAACGGAATAAATCACGGACTTTAGTGTTTTTGAAAATTTATGTCCCATAATCTCTTTTTTTTGACATAGGGGTAAATTCAATATTTTTGTAAGAACAAGTTGAATCAAAGGTACCAAAGTTAAATTTCAATCTTCTAACCATGCATGGAAGTAGCGTAGTATTGACGCATTTTCTGCAACAGTCTTAAAAACGAATCAGCTTCTACATGATATATATTTCGTGTCTGAAGAACTCGAAAAAATTATTGTACTTCCTTCTGTACTCGAATGCTAAAAGCCAACTCCATCAATTGCGCGTAAATTTCGTGTCTGAAGAACTCGAAAAATTCTTGCACTTCCTTCTGTCCCTGAACGCCAAAAACCAGCTCCTTCAGTCGTGTGTCTGAGGGAGCGAGTTGCTGAGGAGGCTCGGGCAGCAGCGCTCGGCCTGTAGTTTGTTTCCATTTGTCTGCAATGGCGGTCATTTATCTGAGATTTTGTGTGCAAAGAGTCACGTAAGTGTGAGCTCAGGCCCTATCCCTCTCACGCCCTGACAGCCGAGATCCCGCACAGACCTGCCCCTTTGTCCGCCCTGTCTGCAGTCCTCGCTTGTCAATTTTATTCCCATGAACCTTATTCATCCTTAAATAAAATTACGAAAAAACACATGAATCCAAAAATAATCGTTGCTTCTTTTTACACCCATGGTAAAAATTTCAGAAAAATTTACCGAAAAATAACAGACTGTTTTTTCACACACGGTCCCCTTAAACAATTCGTTTAGGGGATTTTTTTTTGTTAAAAATACATGTAACAAGTTTTAGTTTTCCCTTGGTGCTTAACTGAGAATTAGAAGCTAAATATTAGGATAGTATCGAAGTAATACCCTCGATGGGAAATTAGCCTTCTACAAACGCTCGATACATCACCGGAGTGCGTGATGCTTAACTGAGTTAACGAACGGATGTGTTTGATTCAATCATGAGCCGCAAAGGATAACTGTAAAGTTATAGGTTCACAGATGTTTTGGAATGGGTGTAAGAATACAGGGAGAAGTTTCGCTTAATCGACCATTTAAGAAGATAAGCTATTCTGCACAGATTTAAAAGTGCTTACTAAACCGTTCAGTTCTTTCAAGATGTCTGAATAATCTAGTCACACCATGGCTCATTTGAAAAAATCATTTCCACACGAGCTTTATAAATTAACTATTTGTAGTGGCCTTCGTACAAATATCCAATCGCGAAGGCTCACATTCAGTGCGTACATCGATAATTCTAAAAATAAATGATTAACTTTGACAAGGCCACTACATACGTTACAAATGCATTTATTTTTTAGCCCTTAACCACACAATACTACTTTGGCACGCAAGCAAGTCAGTTTATAAAGTGTCAGACATCGCAGTTGTAAATTATTTCGCCGCCTTCGTCGAATTGTAGCGTCGCAAGACGGATGTCAGAAGATTCCTACATTGAGTCATCAGACGTACAAAGTAAGTTCTATTCATGAAAAGAATTTAGTCATGGAGATAGTGAGGCGGGAGGGTCGGCCTAACATGTACAGTGATCGCTATCGAGGCCTTCTCTTGCCCCAGCCTTTGTGGTGGCTCTGGAGCTCCATCATTCCAGAGATTCTCATCATAAAGGTCATCTTGCTTTGAATTTCGTCTATAAGTCCAACAATTAAGAGCGATTGGTGATCTCCCAGTGTGAATTTGTTAACCTTTAAGGGCAAACCAAGAGTCTCGCGTTTCTTTCGCTGCTCACTTCTAAATTCACAAGTAAGGTCAAAGTTGTTGAAATACACGCGTGGAGGACTTTTTTTGGCAATCGGGATCTCAATCGATTTTTGAGATATGTAGACGTTACCGTCTACGAATATTACGAGAAATTCAGTTATCATCCTTTCCCAAGCCCACAAAATTTTTTGCCGGCATGAGTCAAACCAGACGTTCATCTCACAAGGAATGCTCACTTAGACTTGTCATTGCCAGGACTCCTCAATGCCGAGGACCATTGGACAGGCCGTCAGTTGTCAGTGATTGCCATTACTCGTGTTTTATTGGCCGTAAGTTTATTCTCAGGAGCGATGAGCCCCGAGCAATTGTTAGTCAGGGGCAGCTTTATGGCCCTCACCGACGGTCACGACTGAGCGCTGTGCGGCCCCAGGACTGACCCCTGAGGACCCGTCACTTTGCCCCTCCAAGTTTTGTTTAATTTCGCGCTGGCGAGTTGCGTGTTCGCGGCAATTTGGGCGCACCGCCTACACCTCTTGTAAACAAGCATTGGACATAAACTCCAATTCATGGCATGAACTTTTATTGAAAACGAAGAAAAATTGTTTACCTGAAGTGAATTAAGGACATCCGCAAATCTCTGATTGTAAACTAACGTTTAATTATCAGAGCGAGAAATTCTGTTCACTGAAAAAATCCGAACCATGTTAGCGAAGAAGCAGGTAGCACTCACGCCTACAGTCAATTTAGCCAAATATATGTCCACCTCAGCCTCTGTGACAAGCGGATTTTTCCTGACTCGTGAATACAACCAGGATATGAGCGTCAGCCTAGGTAAAAAACCTATAAATCCAGCGTACATTCATTGGGCAAATGTGAATTTGGTGAATTAAAATGAGCTCATGCATATTTACAGCATAAATGAACGCTTGTGAATATTTAACACATACATCGGCAATGGATTAGTCTTCTTAATGCTGGAAAATACAATTGAATGTATCAAAATCCATAAGAAAAAACAAAACATGCTGACAAACTACATATGTTATAGATGA
The DNA here is from genome assembly GCA_014220935.1 of Platorchestia sp. MABIK. Taxonomy (NCBI): domain Eukaryota; kingdom Metazoa; phylum Arthropoda; class Malacostraca; order Amphipoda; family Talitridae; genus Platorchestia; species Platorchestia sp. MABIK. The sequence goes on along the minus strand of JACJUY010003129.1, from coordinate 50,501 downwards.
GTATCACTGAAATAAGTGATAATTGTCCATGTTCATTGACATTAAAGCATTGTGAAAAGTATCAAGATGGAAGTAACTACATCAACGTATTTTACTACAGATTACGACATTGCTTTATTTCTTCTTAGAAATGGAAGAAAATTTTTAAAAGGACCGATATGCTCCGGTTATTTAGCACTGATAATGATGCGATTAAATGACTTCATCTTGTTTGCTAAGGAAAATTAAACGCATGAATGACTAGCCAGAACCTGAAGGATTCTTGTGCTTAGTCTGTAGGTGCTAATCATCATCTGCCACTAGCGTAGGTGCTAATTTACGAACGCTTTGTAATCCTTTGCTTCAGCTTAACATCAACGCATGGGATTATGGACATTGAATCTATAAAATTAAGCTTGGAATGACAAGCTTAGCAAATTAAAAAATCTACGGATGTCGTGAGCCCATTTTCAGTCCGGGTGAAACCTTCGATGTGGTGCTGCTGTCTAGGGAGGTGAAAAAAGATCAAAGGCAGGGTATTTGCATCCAAATTCACGTTAAATCGAACTCAAGTTGAGCCAAAAAGTACACACAATGATCACTGCAGCTTTGGACAAAATAAAACTGAGATTGATTTTTTTTAAATTCAACGCATGTGAGTTTGGTCATTTTTGACGAGTTAAATTTTTAAAGAATTCATGTGTTTTAATTATTTGAAAACCTAACGTTGAAAATGATTTAATTACATTGTGTAATCCAAGCGTCGCCTCATGTGTTGTGAGTTACTTACTGCTTCAATTAATTTATAGGTACCTCACGAAGGAAATAAAACCTAATCTTCTTTTTTAATTCGCCGCAGTTACTTCCCAATTGAAATAATGGCGTGCAAATACCAAAAGAATTCATTTTATGGAACATAGGATTAATCAGTTACTGTATTTTAATATGCAGATCAGATGATAGATTGTGTGCATTACAGGCCTAGTTCCCCACTCCATCTAAACGAAGCAAAGCAGAAGTCACGTGAAATATTTTTCCGATGATATTAACTTATTTGACTATACATTAGTGTAATGTAGATTGATGATTTGATAATTAAAAAAATCACATCGGCTATTTGTCGAAGAAAATCAAACGACATCATTGTCTGCCAAAAATTGACTAGCGTTTAGGATTATTTTTTTTTTAATTTCATCAATAGAGGAGTAACTCTGCAGTGTTTCTGAGAAACACAATGTCACTGATCTCATTACGTTGTTCTTTCAAAGGCTTTTAACTTTTCTCCGCCCTGATACTTCCTCTAATTATCATCTCTCCGAAACAATGGCCGGTGCCTCAGTGTCGGGATCAAGAAAGACCGCCTCCTGCTGCCACTTTTCGCGGTCGATAAAGCAAGCGGGAGTTCAATTTCAAGAGTCTTAATTCCATACGAACCGAAAAGCTCACCCTGCATTTGTTGTTTTTCTCATGGTTGCTCCGAGGGAAAGCTGTGGGAGTATCGTTCGCACGTGCGCGTGGGTGGGGACTTGACGCTATGTGGGTAATAATATTTTTAATGGCCTTTAAAGTAACGAACTGCGCTTGTATCTTTTAGCGGAAATTGTTAGCACGCGTGAAGCGTGGGGAGAAGTAGAGGTTACCTGAGTTTTACAGGCATTTATAGAAGCTTATTTCTCTTTCATGTTTTTCGTAGTCGTAAAATTCCATGTGCTTATTTGCACCACAGCCGCGGGAAAGTTTGATTGACTTACGACATCAGTGATATAATAACAAGATGAGGTATTTTAAAAGGGACGAATTTTCGGGAAGTGAATTAGATTCGCTTTGCTGTCTCACGAAAGCCTTTGTGAAAAAACTGATCTTTTTACCGCCATAAAATTTCAAACTTATCGACATTAGTACTAAATTTAAAAAAAAGGGGAAAGACCATCATTGAAGTCTTTATCATTAGTTAGGAGTGGCTTGAAATGTTTCAGGTCGTTTAAAATTACCACGAAGAGCATTGTTATTCAGTCCGAATCACAGGGCTGCTAAATTCCTGATAACCCAGAAGCCCATTTATCACTAACGATTGCAATAAACCAAAAGTAAACGAAGCTAGATGCTCTAAATTAAAGCGTATAAATAGAAGATAACCTTTGTTTTATATTGGAGCCATGCATTAAAGCAGAAAGAAGTTAGGGCATCCGTCATTCTGAAGGGGAGTTATGAGACCACAGCCCTCGAGGCAGGTGGTTCCTTGTGCGGCACATCACAATAAGCAAAATGATCCGCGATGAATTTGGAGCATCACTTACGCAACTTATGACCTGCTTCAGGCAACTAAACAAACAACTTATTAAATAAGATTGATACTAAGCAATTACTTCACCGCGAAACTAAAGTGGGTTGTTGTTCTCCACATAAGGCTTCAGTAAGGTATTGGATTTATTTTAAGGAACTTGAAATTCGAGGAACAATCAAAATCATTTTTTTCTCAGCATTTGTCTTATACCTCCTATGTGTGTCTAACCAATGGAATTTAATTTGGATTTTATTTTGCTCTTTGGGTGGCATTGTTAGACCAATAAGAAAAAATAATTTTCAATTCGTTAGGATGAAGAAAAAAGCGTTTCAAAGCCTTTCGATTTAAATGCAACACATTAACACATTTAAATGAACTAAGCATTAAAATTGCCTTTAATGCCAGCCTTAATTTCTGGCATGCACCGGTAACTCATCAAGGTTGGGACTGATTATTTAATTTTACTTTATCATCATTATTTTCATCCCAGCATCCTAGATGGACGGGCTCGATTAGAATGCCTCGTTCATTCAGTGTCCCGATTACAAACAAACCATATCGACCATTAGTGAAATAGATTGATGCAGTTAATTTCTTCTAATGGTGTTGTTTGATCGGCCTGATGTAAGCTTAAAGCATCAACAATACTAAACCATCAGCAATGATTCACGATGTAGAAAACGCTCCGTAGCATCATCAATATTAAGCCATCAGCAATAATTCACTAAGTACATGCCGGTAAGCGCGCTGCTGTTACCGGTGATTGCACCACAATTCAAACTACACAAGTGGCGCTGTGTGTGCGGGATAAATATTTTCGTTATGAAATCCATTAAGCAAAATAAGCAAAAACAATTTGAGCTAACTCCCAAAACAGATAAGAATCAAGTGTCCTTGGTTACGCAGGATGAATACTTTTGTTTTGGAATCCATTCACAAAAGAAAAATTTGAGCAAACCTCAAAAAAAAAAAAAAAATGGCAAAATTGCGGCAATGGAGAAAAGCAAAGTTAAGTTGTTCAATAAGTTAATTGTTATGCGAACGATACCAATATATTTTAGCTCGGAAGTGCAGTTGCTTTCATAAAGTTCACTTTAAGTTCCTACTCTTTATTTAAAAGTAGCAGCTGCTGAACTTTATTGTTTTCCAAAGTTGAAGATACGTGAGTGCACACTTGCTAGAATTAGCCACGAGACTTGCCAGTTAGGAGAGGAGACGTTTTCTCTCGCGTAAATGTTGTGATTGAAGTTAAAAGTTCTCATCTGTTCGTTAGCCAGGGTAGAGCAACTCATTTTAGTCTTGCAAAAACTAAAGCAGTTCCTTAATAAAAATGTTATAGGAAAAGTCCTAATGTGATGAGATTAGCTCTACTGACGTGTGGTTACTGTTTTCTAAGCCTTCACATGTGATCGATTTAGCGATAAATGGAGCAACAGACAAAGATTTATACCCTGCAAAAATATTGGAGCCTGTGAAGATTCACTCGCCAGTTGTTTTTTTTCGAATTCTCGATAAAAATTATGAAAATGCGAATCTGAAAGTATTCGAACTCGTAGTATTCATACTATTGTCGAGTGTATAATAGCTCAGCAATCAAGTTTTTGTGAGTTTAAAAATCGCGTGATGACGTCATGCTATGAGCATGAGAGCATGGAGTCACCACGACACCTACAAGATTGTTATGCTATCAACAACCAGGACTGAATTCTATTCTTCCATTTATTTATCTTCAATTTAATCCTTTAAATATCTTTATAACAAGTCAATCGCTTTAAATAGCATGAGGTGTCAAAACAGATAGAATGAGAAACATAAACTAATTACACTCACAGAAATTTCCGGCCTGAGCCTAAAAAATATTCTCTTACCTTGTAAACCATATCCTAAAACCTGAGGCAAACTTTTTACGAGCAAATTTGAAGGTTTGGTCGGCACTCGTGCATGACAATTCCCTTATTATTTTCCGGCTTCAAATAATGGCAACTTCTTATTGGATCCCGTGAGCGTCATTGTGAGACATTCCTCCTTGGGCACACTTCCTTGTTTATAAAGGCAAAATTTTCACAGCCTTCCAAGGAATGTTATCTGTTTTCGAGACGATAATTAAACTGCAATTCTAATCGAATGCTTCTCGCCTGGCGCTACGAATGGCAATAGAGTAACTTGGCTGAGAATGTCCGCCAAATTCATGTTGTCGGAACTCAATGCAGAAATTGTCGGGTGATGAACGCTGGTATTCATGGCCGTCCATATATGCCCGCAATTTGCATTCTAATTAGGAACACGACTTAGACACTTTCCGAAGCCCGGCTTCCCTCAGGTGGTCCAGATAACAGCCCCTCTTTAATAACTCCGTTCTGCTTGTTTTGTCAGAAAACCAACAGATAAGCCCAAGCTACAATGATGAAGGATCGGACGAGAGCGTAGCAATTACATTTGGTGGAACTAGTAAGCTACCCATCTAGCCATGGACATCTTATCTTGATTTTTTTCCAACTCCTCGGTCAAACGGCCGATAGACGTCCTGAAGTTTTTGGTGGATCATTTTCAGTGTCTTGTATTTGGGGCGGCAGGGGCAGATCAATGACAGTGTTCACGCCGAAATGTACGGTTAACTTTAAGGTCCTTTGAGGCAATAGTTACGGGGTGCCGAAGTGTGCGGTTAACTTTAAGGTTCTTTGAGACAATAGTTACGGGTTAATTAAAGGTTCGATGGCATCTGTCTGGGGTCCCAGGACACTTCCTCCCACCTGCTCTGGACATGAGCAGAGTTCGCCTTTGGCTCGTCGTCGTAACTCAAGGCTCTTTGACCATTATTTTTTCTGCGAAGATGGAACCTATTATTTAACGTTTCGGAAGCAGCATTTATCTTTACGAGGCGTATTTTGTTGAAATTTTAGAGGGCAAGCTATAGTTTTAACAAATAGATCCTTCTAAAACGGGTTATTTGAGAAAAATTTCTCTCACACTCTACTCTGTTCATTTCTTAAAAATGACTCAAAGAAAAAAAATTTAGGTTTGGTTGATGAAACCTAAATTTAAAATGTTAAACAGCGATGGGTTTTGGCCTCAGGCGAGGGAGTTTTCTCTTCTTTCTGGAAATCCTTTCGCTTTCTTTTGAGAGTAAAATTGCCTAATAGTATACCATTACACTTTCGAATAACAAGAATTCGGAGCACTTTCTTCGCCGATAATCCGTAGCGCTCGCATGCGACGATGTATTTCATTTATTTATCCAGAACTTTCAGTGTTTCGATCCCCAGGCGTTCAATTAGGGCATTTGGGCTACCATTTAACATTCGATAAAGAAATTTTACAATGTACGAAGTCGATGAGAGTTCAGGGGGACAATAAACAGTCACGCAAATCATGAATATTTAATTTTGACAGGGAAAACCACTACACCTAAATCCACAACACCCAATTCGGTAGAGTAATTGCAGGCCTGCCTCGAAATATCGCTCCTTTTAAGACCATTGTAAGACAAAAATTGTCGGCGACTGCACCGAATCTCTCTCTCTGAAATTCGCCCTCACGAGGCACGGCCCGGCATTGCGTAAAAGGCCGGCATTGCTGAAACGCAAACAAATTCCTACATGAGCGCGGCTGAGGCGATTGACAAGCCTATCAAAATTACTGGGGCAGTAGGGCTGTGGGGCGTGGTGGTGGGGCGGTAGAGCGGCAGAGCTGTGGGGCTGTGGGACGGTAGGGTAAGACGACGGGGCTGTATGGGGTGGGGCTGTAGGGCGGCAGGGCTGTTGGACGGTGGTGCTGTGTGTGGTAGGGCGGCAGGGCTGTGAGACGGTAGGGTTGTAGTGCGGCAGGGCTGTGGGGCGGTGGGGCGGCAGAAGACGCGTGCCAGGACTTCCTTTCTCCACCTTCCCTGTCCGCTGCAGCCAGCAGGTCGCACGTTGCGGGTAAGAAGAGTTTACAAGAAATTGAATCCTAAAATTTTCGAAGGAATCTTTTAAAAATGGAATTTTTCCGAAGTTCAGCGATACGAAATGGTATTTACGACCACTGTGCACGTTTGGGTATATTTCAATTCACCGTGTACGGTGTTGCTGTTCAAAACTGGTCTTCATAATTATCTAAATGAGTAGGAGTAGATTAAATTAATATCAAGCATAGAAATTCCGTTAAATATTGATTTGGAAAAACGTATGAGTATATTTTCTATTCGCTGACCGTAATGCCTCGCATTCATTGTGTGGCAGGGACAATTATTTTCATTATTAAGTAATTTTAGAGCTAAAAATGTCATTCGTGTTTTCGTTGAGAACAGGTAACGTTTCGATGTACAAACATCATCATTAGGCTGAAAATATACAGCACAATTGTTCAGCCACATTATTTTTATTATTGCTATTTAATTTTATTTATTATTATTTTCATCTTTCGGTGGTAGAATGGCCACCACGTGACCATCGCTAGCTGCCAAAATGCTACTTTTTCTCGGCCTCTCCAGGTCTGGTGCTAGCAGTCGGGGTATTTGCATTCGCACTTCAGTTTAGCGACTACCTTTAGTTGACGGTTACTTCCTTACTAATTCAAGATCAAATTTATACTATTAAACTGCATGGAATAAAAATTATTTTGACTCTTCCTCAAGTTTTAAGTTTTTTAAAATGAATCCTATTTTTTTAACTCGGAATCAAAATCCATGCCAAGTATTTTGAATTCAGTTTTGAAAATTTGACATGTGAGGACAAAATTGCGCCTCTCTTTTTCCTTCCTAGTCGTTTTCCTTGCATTTATTACCAGATTTAATTTATCAAGCAACGCTGAAACTCAATTTATTTTACCTTGGCGTTTGCCCAGCAAAAATGTTAATCCGTCGCAAATGAATTCAAGTTCGAACTGAATGTCATAAAAAATACCCAGCGAGTGCCCACCACTCGCTCTTGAAATAAGGTGTCATGCAATTAATTCATTAACAATGAAGTAAATATAATCTAAATGTTGCCATTCAAGCGCATGGGAAGATACATCAATGCTATGAGAGAACAGTTCAAAATCCCATTACGTATACATTTTTTGTGGCATTTCAAACCTTTTTTGTCAGGTTAATGCAAATTCCAATTAAATTAAGGAAATTTACATGCCATCTGAGAGTGTATACTTAAACTCCTAAACTACAAATTTTTTTGTAAAATTACCACTTCAGAACTAATTTTTTTTAATCGATGTGTGCTTGTCAAAGAAGGAACTGCAGTAGGCTAAGGTGCTTGAATTTGGCCGCTAATGCTTCGCTCTGCAACTCTCATTCTTACTACACTTCGTGGAACAGTTATACATGCTGCGGCTTAACTGACTACGGTACGTGCGGTGGTTGTACACAAGTAAATGAAATAGACTTGGAAATCAACGTTGGTTTTTCATTTTATCCTGAAAGTGCGGTTATACTTATTACGCATCGTAAAGCGGCACGCCAAGTTGCTGGAGTTTCTTCCATTGGGAAGATGTCAACGAACTGAGACTTAGAATGTGCCAGATTTAGCGTTTAAGATTCTTTGACTTGGCAAAAGATTGGTCGGCCGGGACAGACGGGATCAGCCAAGGCACAGAACTTGGCACAAGCCTCAGGAAATAATCCCTCAGTCAAGATTGCCAGTTCATTTTGATTAGATTGTTTTCAGACTCAATTTTCGACGAAGGCCGAATGCGTCCTGAAGCAGGAGATTCTTACTTTTTAAGCTAAGCTTTGAACAAAAGATTACGAGAACAGGTGGTGATCATGATGACTTCATTGACTTAAAGATTTTGCATTTGTACCCACTCTCGCTGGACAAACTGGAGTCTATACTAGCTGTCCGATCTTCGGTATGCCGCACACGCTCTTCGGCAGCGAGGTCTGACATCCATTAACTTTTTTTGGACAAATGTGTTTTATGTTTAGTCTAATGATAGTCCAGCCCAAGATAATGCCGTTCTTTTGTTATACTAATTTTGAGGAGGAAGAAGAGTCCTGGAGTTTATGCTGGCATTTTAGCTTGTAAATAGCAGAACGGGTGCACCCCATTATGTTCTCTATTATTAAATTCTGTTCACATGCTTAAACCGCAGTCCCCTCGACTTAGCATGGATTTCTCTGGGAGTAATTAAGGCTTTATTTTGATTTAAATGGATGTAAATGGGATGTATAGTACCGTTTAGCGCTCAAGAACCGCGCCACGAGAAAGCGTTCCACCTTACAACTGTGGGACAAAAATGTTCTCTTCCTAAAATCATAAGGAAAAACTTTTAATTTAAGAGAATAAACCATTCTAAACATATACTTTATCTCTGAACTCAGTATTAACATAAATGTTTCAGTTTGAAGACAATATTTTATTTTTATCGTACTTTTAAACTGAAAATTATGTAAGTAAATTGTTTAAAAATGAAAAGTATTTCGATTTGGACCGTGAATTAGTAAGAGACCGAAGGGTGGCAATGGTTGAAAATTTCATCGAAGTTAAAAAACAAGTTAAAAAATTCATAGAAGCATTCCAGAAAGTTTCACACAACAACATTGTCTCATCCTGTGAATAACGCTTAGTGTGAAGCGTATTAATTCGTCAACCTAATCATTCATGAATCAGCTCTATTTTGGGTTTATGTATTCTAATGTCTATTGTTCCATAAGTTTGTCTTACAGCCCCTACATGTATGCAGAAATATGAAGATATAAAACCTAAGTTTTTTTTTTCCCATGTTTTCTTATATTTTATGAGCGTCAGTTTTGTTGTTCAAGTATGGAAAGATTTTGAGTATTGTTTAAAATCGATTCACAATTTAATAGTTTTTTTCATACTTCATTCAAGACAAAAACGTCAGGAGAAGTAAGTTTCTCGATGAGGTTTGATTTGACTTGTTTCCCGTGCAGCAGACTTTGCTAATAGCAATTCTGGCCGGACAACCTAACCTTAGTGATCGTACAACATAGCTTATGTTAGTACAATATAGCCTCTGATTGTACATTTCCATGTGCAACATGGCCTTTGATCGTACAACATAGCCTCTGTGATCGTACAACATAGCCTCTGTGATCGTACAACATAGCCTCTGATCGTACAACATAGCCTTTAATCGTACACTACATGGCCTCTTATCGTTCAACAGTTACCATCAGAGCGCTTGTTCCATTATATACAATAATTGACGTCTCTACTGCTACATCATCCATGGCGTCACTGGTTGTACAATATAACCATAATGACGAAGTACTCACTGTTTACTCGATTAAACTCCACAGGTACTTTCGGTGGCAGTTTTCTTACCTGCCTTGAAAAAAGACATCGTGTGCGCTGTTGATGGTAAAACAGTGACAGCTCAGGCATCCAGGCTAAAAAAACCAGCGCTTTCAAAGATTTACTTACCCGCTGATAAAAGGCTTGAGTTTCCTTGCAAGTTGTTTCAACTCGAGCTAATGAATGTGACGGGATACATTTGCTGTATGAGATTCTTCTGTGTAGTTTATGAGCAAGCGACTACGTTCTTAAGTATTTTGTTTTCATTTTGAAGTGACATGTGCTAATTTAATGAGCCCGTATAACATAAGCTGGAATTATCTCCTTGCCTGGAAGCGTTTTGACGGACCACCGAGTGTAGTTCCAGAGTCAGTCGTTGGACAGAGCTCGCATACGAAACTCATTCGTCAAGGCCCTGTTGCAATTATGCCTAATGTATGAGCAGCCTCTTGGTCTTTAGGTCTCCTCTAACTAGATGTTGGCTCTCTGCGCCACCGAAACTAAACTCCAGAACAGGGCTTATTTCCGATGCTGATTTGTACAAACTTGAGGCTTGGAGAATCTTCGTTGAGAGGTGACATCATTTAGTTGAATGAATTCGAGCGAAGTTTCTGCGTGACATGCGAGCTTGATTTTAGATCTAAACACTGTATTCTCTGTCACTTCAATGTTTTTTTAATATTCCAGAGTTTTTAAGAAAGAATAGAGTACCAGTTTAGACATCGCTATTCGCCAAATCAAGAATCTCTGTAGCGAACTAGCGAAATCTTACCTCGTTGAAAATCTTACTCACCGAAATACCACAGACAAAGAGGAGATTATCACTGCACAGGAACTTAAATTTGATCACCAACGTATTCGATATGATGATATCTGTAGCCAAAGGCACTAGAGCTCAGCAAGGTATGATTTGGTTCACCTACAACACAACAGAATCTGTTCATCCTAAACACACACAGAGAGTTGAGGGCTGCGGCTCGTTAGGTTGGCCAGCGGCCTCCACGGTGTGCGCTCATCAACATATTGACTGCGATGGATTAAACTGAAGTTCAATATTCAACTCAAATTTAAAGTCAAAAGTGATTAGCAATATCATGAATCCCAAACAATAACTGAGACCATTAAATACCATTAACTTAAAAAAGATTGTAGGAATTTTTCAAACGACCCACCGATGGGTCGTATCGCAGTCTATGCGTGAAGTCGTGGCCGCTCCCGTCCAAATGGCGCTGGAGTTCGGTGCCACTTCTGGGGTGGACGACAACTTCGAGCCAACATTTCTTATTGCGTTCGCAATCCCAGTGGAAATTAACCTTAATGAAATCAATGCTTCTGTTTTTCATGGTGTCCATTTTCTATTGTAAATGAACCCAAAATAAACCAACGCCATCACATGTTGTAGTTTCCAACACCCTAATAGAAATGAACCTAAATGAAAGCAACGCTTTTATCCGTCAAAGTGTCCCAAATCCCAATAGAAATGAACCTTAATTAATGAAAGCAACGCTTCTGTTCGTCATAGTGTCCAAAATCCCAATAGAAATGAACCCTAATGGAACCAACACTTCTACTTCTCATGGCTTCTACATCCCAGTGGAAATGAGGACTAATTGAAGCAACGCTTCTATTTGTTATTGCTCCCAGAATCACCCAGGAAATGAACGCAAACGTCCAGTTGCAGTAGCCAAATTGAAGCTCCCTTTTACCAGAGACAATTTTGCCAATTGGAGCTCCAATTTCGCATGCTAATATGCGCTTGAGATGTAATTGGCGTCCTGTTTTAATTCATCACTCTTCACTTTATTTAACTGAGCGCACGAAAATTCTATTTTAAATCAACCGAGAGCCCAAAAGTGGCTTCGCCGGACTGCCTATTACCATATAATGGTCGAAAGTTCACTTCCACTTCGGCCACTCCGAACAAACATCGTCTATCGCGCCAGCGCCACCACTTGTCAAGTGCGTAAAAATTACGCATATTTTTTTCTGGCTGGAAAACGAGATGGAAGTATGTGATGGATGATATTTGTATTCATATCATGCAGCTCAAAAATGTGCTAAGTTTTTCTGGCTGGTCAAACTCATTCTCATCTTTGTTTGTGAAAGTTCTGTGTCCAACTAAAATTGATTTATATTTACAGTTGAATTTCAATTCAGCTTCTGAATTTAATCACTATAAGCTTATATACTTGATGTGCAATAAGTTAATGATGACTCAGGACTTTAAGGCTCTAGCATTTTTAAATAAAATTACGATGTTTTTAGGTGACAACATAATTTTAATATGCATGACTCAACGCTCACAAATGCAAAGAACGATCTTTGCATTTCAGTAACCAAGAAAATACATTTTAGCGTTCGAACTTGATAGAACGGTTCTGAAATCAGGAACATTAGTGTCTTAAAGTGTCTTGTGCTCAAGAGTTATAGATAATTCGGATTAGACAAATCTCGATTGACTATGAAAAACTATTAACAAAACACCTTACCAATTAATACCGTTGGTGCGTTCATTTATTTATTTGGTATTCCCTTTTTAGGAAACAGCTTCTTTGGTTTGATTTGAAGGATGTTTAATGACCGTCTCAGGGATACGAGTTTCACCAGTGCACAAGTACAATAATATTTTAATCGCAGGTGCTAATGTGATGGACATATTTGTTTGTCATGCACATCTGGAGGATTTATCCCTTTAAGGAAAATATCGGACTCCACAACCACGTGTCAACAGTGGCGTGGTGTGTGTTGAGGAACTTCTCAAACCAGCCTTTTTTCGTCGACCGTGTGGCAATGGTGACGTCAGGACAACGAACCAATAGCAGCGCTAATATTGCATCTGACAACACTGCTAGACCTAAATCTAGCATCACCATTGGCCTAACGACATGTCACAATGGTGACGTCATAAACTTTGTTTGAAATGATTCCATCCCATTAGCTAACCGAACAAGAAGAGGTGTATTTTCTCACATAGGAATGACTCTACTTTGTTTCCTCTACCGTGGCTGGTTCCATATCGCTGCTGGTCATCCGGAACGGAAGGGTTACCTCGCCCTTCCATGCCCTGAGGAACTCTTCCGCAGGATACGGCCGGACAGTTTCCTTAGTTGCACTCCGTTGCAACTCCCGACGGCGCTCCTTATGCTCAGGCAACGCATGTCTTTGGTGATGTGCTGTTTGTGAAACTTTCGCATGATTTCACACACAGAGTGTGAAACTTTCGCATGATTTGGCATTCATCTTGTGAAACTTTCGCATGATTTCCCATTCAGTTTGTGAAACTTTCGCATGATTTCACATACATTTTGTGAAACTTCCGCATAATTTGAACGATATATCAACAGTTAAAAAAAGCATCGATCTATGAATTATGGTAGCACACCCCTGCTCACAGGTGGTGTGGCTTGCTCCCTCAGACTTCCTGTGATTCCGCGGCCCAACGGTCGAGACTCTCGTGGGCGTCGTGCTGAATTGAAAGTCAGTTTGTTAGTGCCAAGCTTTTATTTCAACATAGTCGTGCAGAACCCAAATAAAAACGTTGTCTTGAAAAACATATGAGTTATTCTCCTACATTTTAGTAATAACATTAACGAATAATTGACGAAGCTCATTCCCTTTAATCAAAAAAGGTTTTCAAATTTATAATTACCTGCGATATGAAAATTGCGTTAGTCTTTTGGAAAGAAATACTTACATCCAACGTTTCCATATTAATGTCATCTCTCAATCTGGGGTGACATATTTTTTAGAGTAGGATAATAATGATCGAAGCAGCAAAAATCTTGTATTATGCAAATCGCTTTTTTTTTTGCGAAGGCCTAACCCTGTTTTCCGGACCACTGCGAGAATGCCGCAATCTTTATCGCGAGATGCGCAATTGATGTCAATCCGAGCTGGCACATCAATGAGTCTGGTTCCGAATGACGAGTCTGCTTGTGTCATCGAGTGAGGGTCTCGAGCACACAAATCTCAGCAGAGATTACAGGCTTCAGAGAAGTCAGTCGAGAGTCCAGTAGCTGTCCCATTCTCTGTCATACATTTCTTCCAAACAACGCTTCCCTAATCAAGTTTTTAAGTTAATTGTCTCCTGCTCAATCTAACAGTAGAAATTCGAACTCCGTATTTCACTCTGCTCTGATACCTGCCTTTCCATACCAAACGACTCACTTTCTTTAGATCGTTGATTGAGGAAGGGAGGGAGTGAGGGAAGCCAAGGCTTTATAACAGTCCGTATAGAAATTCGTTCTCTTCACTATGATTTCATTACGATTTTTTTCTCGAAACTTGTCTACGAAATGAGTTGCACCAAGCAATGAACTCTTGGCATTTAGACGCCTCGGAAATGCACTCATCTATAAGATGTATGGACACGAGCACATCATATGTTACGATAAAGCGCACCCAGGTACGTTGGTTCGCGATGAACTGGGCTACTGATACTTCACTGATAAAGTACATTCAACGCCTACGCCGCGTCATTTTGACGGCTTAAATTCAGCTGAACTCAAGCTATTCGTACGCCCTTATCTTCCCGTACAGCGGGCCAGGAGTGTGTAGACTTGGCCAGCAGTTAATGCATTCAAGACTCTGTGTCACCGGCGCGTCTCAATTTGGTAAGAGGCTTGTTTATGGAGGCGCTCTCGACCAGAGACACTTGGCGGACGCGCTTTAGAGCTCCCTCGTACGGCCCGACTTGCAGCTTTCCGAGATTCCGCAGATTAGAACGAGATGCTAAAAGGCGGCTCTTCCTTGCCCATCAGCGCTCGCTGTAAATTATACCAAGAGAAATTGTTCGTCGGATTTTTGTTGCCGCTCGCGAGAATGCTGCCGTGGTCAGCTCGAGTGACTCTAAATGATAACTTGGTGGACGTGCTCAAATTTTGGGGATAATATCTTGAGAAAGTTATCAAACTTGTGTTGTGTTCAAACTAAATATACTTTAAGCTATTTCACATTTTCGAGACCCGGGCCAACTTTCGAATTCAGGCAATAATATTTGGGGAAAATGTTCATATGATTTATAATTATATGCATGGTAATTATATGGTATAATTTTCACGTTTTGTATATCATATTTACCGCAAACGATTCGTTCTTCAAGGTGTGCAAATTCTCTTCCATAGAAAAAGTTAAGTACGAAAAGGAAGATGTGTTAGAAAATTGAATATATGTATGTAATATCCCATGCTCGCTCTCTTTTCGTCTTGGTTACTCAGGTTCAGCTAAACATATCGGACAACTGGCCACAGAATGACAATTAATGGCAAAAAAACAATTCATAAATTTAATTCAAATTATTCACCAGCGGCTAAACTCTTCCACATTAGCACATAATAAATTTTTATTTAATCAAAAATTATTTGCCAGAATTTTGTTGCATGCAGTACCTGAGAAATATTTTTTTTTATGAACAGCCTCACATCCTTCCAGCGGGTAATGACTGTTATCGCCAGACTACGAATATTCTTATGCCCTTGAGTACATTATTCAGAATATTATAAACTTTTCGTAGGAAACAATTCTCGTAACATCGTATTGATCTAAGCCTTGATGCATGCGTAAGGCCGTAGCAAGAAACGGGTTTGTGTTACAACTTACTTCATGAAATGCGTAAGTGCATTCGTAAACTATTAATATAAATATTTATCTCTGAGTTCTTCCAAAACGTGACGTTCATTCATTGTAAACACACTTGTATTCAATATCTCTTGGCACATGGATAAAAAGAGACATCCAATTTAATGTTATTATACTGAAATTTTAGGCGCTCTGTATATCGTCAAGTCTTCCAAGCAGGGAGAAGCTTACCTAGCCCCAATTTGAAGCTTAGATCATTAGCCCCAATTTAAATACACTTATAAATGTACTCATGCACTTATGATGCAATTCAAGCGTACTTGACGAATAAACTTCCTGACTTAACACATAATTGAGTTCTAAATTTAACCAAAAATTAGAAAATACGAAAAAATCAACATTTTCTTCAAGTAAACAATGGTGCACATAGATTTCGTTTCTTCTTTAGGAAGCTATTTCAATGTTTTCATCGGAGTAGCTCACAGGGTCAACTAATACAAGTCTAATATGTCTACATTTCTAAATGACTGAAAATCCTTTTAATAACCATCAGATGTGAAGAAAAACGCTCATGCTCAACTTCAACACTAAATTTTTGCAAGCGCAGAATGATCGTCGATGGGAAGAAGACAGGTATCGATGCTTCGATGATTTTATCGCGCTGTTAATTCAAGGAAGGAGTCGAAAGGGTTTACACTTATCTGCCGGGGGCGGCAGAGGCCGCGGCGGTCGTGCCCCACGTAAGCAATGGTCTCTGCCCCAATAGTTGTTGGACGCCGGCGCGGAGCGTCACGAGTCTGGGGCGATAATTGCACCTCAGCAGTCGTCGCTGGGATTTGCACCTCATCATTTGCATATAAAGAAGCCGTCAATGATATGCCGGCCGCGCCTCCAAGTGCGTAATGAATTGGAGAGCGAAAGTTGGTGACAAGTTGAACTCGTATTTTTTCGGGTGGTCCGCTATGCCGCTCTGCGTGAGCTCAAGTTTGATGGACATTCCCCGCAAGAAACCATTCAATGTTTACTCGAGAGCATAACGAACGCACCGTAAATAAAGTAAAATTTCAGATCTCTACTCCGCTGCCTAGCATTGTTCCATACTCCTGTGGCCTCCCTCTTTCCAGCAAGCGTGTCCGGTGTGCACTGGAACTTTCCTTCAGATCTTGAAATCTTTCCAACGGATGTTTACCGAATGGATTTCTTGAAAGTCATCGCTGTTCTTCACGATATAACGGGATTCATCTATGAATATGTTCTATAAAGTGGCTGGACTATATAATGGTTGAATGCGTGAGCATGTGAGTTGTTTTGAAAATGAGATTTTTTCTAACTCAACTATAAATGGTTGATTTTCAGAAATAACTTCTCAAAGAGTTGTGGACTTCATCATTACAGTGAAATTCTAACTTGTTGAGGAACAACCAATCATGTGAGCATTTTAATTACAAGATAATAAGAAGGATTCAATGAAGCTCGAATCATGAAAATCACAACAGCTGAAAATAGGCGAAAGAATTTCTTATTTTATTTCAACTATTCAAAACTTGTGCCAATTCAATAACGCCCACAAATTTTGTAAAAAATAATCCAATCAATTCTTTGTATGGAAAAAAACTGCTAATTCATTAGATGCAATGAAGTACTTAAGGCATTAGGGCTACCATTAGCTGCACAATCTAAATCCTTAGCCATAACACAGCGTCTCCAGTGCAGATGGATGCATGCATCAGCCAGCAGCAGCGTGAGAGGGGAGGAAGGACTGTTGTATGAATGACATTGGCAGAAATCTAACCTCAGTGACCGTAAAAATAATTTTCAAAAAGTTTGTTGACCTCAATATGGAAAAATATCTTCAAGACACTCAGCATTGCTTTGCTCTAAGCTAGGACGTCAGAGTTGTTTTGAGTCGGAACAATCTATAGCAAGGCTGGTTGCTCATTGAAAGTTTTCTGAAAGACTGTAATTTTTTCTCTCTTACCACAAAACCACAGCTTCTTATTAACAAAAATGACCTTTCCATAAACTAGGGTTGTTTTCAAATGTGGAGCTTAACCGGAAAATACCCTGTTTCGATAAATGCTTCGTTCCAAATCACCACGTATTCAAAAGTGTTAACTTCTTCAAGAAACAGCGACCGAAATACACGAAAGCCACAACGTTTGTCAAAAGCCGCGGGCTGTTCCAAAACTAAAATGAAATTTACACTTCAGCCAACATGCCTTGTAGAATTAAAGTTCGTGTGACGGTGTTGAGATGAAACTGGCACGTTTCTCTTTAAGTTCAGTATTCGTAAATCTAACAGTAAAGTTACCTGTTGTATTCTTAGGATTGTTCTGAGCAGCCTCAACGGCAAGAAAATCCTGAATTTTTCTCTGGATTAAAGTATACCTTTCTTTCCCCATTGCCTCTCATCCGCATTCTTCATGTGTTTAGAATGAAAATGAACGTTTTCTTGAGCAGTTTTATTCTTCACCTTAGTCCCGCATCACCAACGGAGTTTTCTAATTCTTCAGTTCCCGATGGGATTTTTTGGAAGGTTTCGCTCTATTTGAAGGCGGCTGTGGCTGCGATCTGGAGCCGGAGAGCGCAACTCGGCTTTGTCTCGCATTCCTCTATGGGACTTTTTCACGGTGTTTCTCACAAAGATGCATTGTTTCTCCTCCTCGCCAACTTGTTTACTTGATTGCGACTTCAGGTCTCGCCGTGGTGACTGGTTTCAGGACTCATACCTTCGATCCGTGCAAACGCTCCGCGACCTCACCACCCGTCGAGTAAGAAATGATAACATTCCATTCTCCAACTTTTTATTTTTCGATCAATTCATTCTCCAGGCTGATTTTGGGTCTCATTGTCGTGGCTAATTAGAAACGTAATAAAATAAAGTGTTTTTTCTTCAGTGTAAATGCCTTCTGAATTTCTTGCGTGCACTTTATTCTGTGTTTAACATGCTTACGATGAATTGCTATGGAAGATCATTGTAGGAGTTCGCTAATTAGTATTTTAGTAATTCCATCTGATACTTAAATGATGTAAGTACATGATGGGGAATGCCAGAAATTATTACTGTCAATACCCATCAGAAGCACATTTAATGAAAACACATCAGTAAACTAGTGTGAGTGCCTCAAACTTACGATCAAAGCAAAGTTCTGAGAAAAGACCTAGTTTTTATTGGACTTGAGCAAAATTCAGGGAAAAATTCTAGTTTTTTATTGGTTACTGCTGGATTTATTTTTGCAAGAATTAATTGGTTGCTCACCACAAATGTGGTCGAGGCTGAGCACCGCGTATGCGCCACTGCGCAGAACAAGCAACAGACCTCCAGCCGTGCGCTCACGCGGCTAATCGCTCTCTTCTATAACGAGACGCGTAGGAAACCTTTATTTGCTCAGATGGAGGTAGCTTAGATTAAATGGTGCAAAGCTTTCCCTTTGGCTGGAAAAAATCTTAGCGAGTTTTATTTGGTTGATAGACTTTGAATGATTATGAAGTATGTAGTGTAATGATTGTGATGAAGTATCTCCAGCCAATGATATGTGTGCTTAGATGACGTGTCCAGTCTGCTAATTATTTTCTCACATTTATGATTCCTTTGCGATTCAGAATCTCAGACACGAAACAAGAGGAATCACTTCAATTGACCGAGTGTTTCAATTTTGAAGCATGAAACACACAGAAAAGGAACACATTATTGGTGTTCAGTGTGTTCCTCAAACTTAATTACTTCACTTACCATTGCCCACAGCAGACTGGAAAATGATGGCGCCGATGATTTCCCTTCGATGATTTTATTCATTGTCGTCCATCGGAAGAACACATTCGTGCGTCGTGCGCGAATGGATGTTTAATTAAATCTGCATACAGCTTCAGAAACGACAACCTCGTAAACCATGGCGAACATTTTCTTTTGGGAAATATAAGAGTCTGGGCTGAGTGATGGATGGGGAACGGAGGCAGACACGGAGGCCTAGGGAAGGGATCTTGTTGACCGTGGCTGCATTTGCATCTCGGCTCTTTGGAGCGCTGAATACGAGCCCTGTATCACTGAACAAAGATTACTGAGGCGAACGCATCAAGGCAGGCGAAAGCTGTTAAGTCTTTGCAATAAAAACCCGAGAGCTGAGCGGCTTGAATATCAGCTCTGGAGTAGCAGGGCCGTTCTATTTCGATTGGGATTTGGAAGGCATCATGAATTAGATGAACGTCCTTCTCCATCGCTCTAGGTCGCTTTCCTGTCATTGATTTGTATTTGCTAGGTTGTTATATTAGGCCTTTAAATATTGCAATGTATTTCATGCTAATAAACAAGAAATGTGCAATTTTATCAGGAATTGGTTAGAAATCCTCTTGATTTTCTGGTTTTAATTTCGAAATGAAGCTTACAATACAAGTCCAATATGTCTACATTTCTAAATGACTGAAAATATCTTAGGTTACTCTCACTATATTTTTCTTTATTTAGCCAGTTATCTTATTATCATTCCAATCAACCGTTGTGTCAAGCAACTTTTTTAGCCTTGTTTTTATAGAGGAAAATTGTAGGAAGAAGATCATATTTCCAGCAATGAGGGATCTGAAGACTTGAGGGTTTTTTAATGCGATATTCTTGACAATCTGAGTTTTTAAGCAAAAAATGTAGTATCAGCTGATGTTGCTTGCATTGCTAGTTATCTAAACGAGAGTGAACAGAAAATTAAACACTTTTTGACTCAATCATAGTGGAAAAACTATACCATGCTCTTATTGGTAAAATTATACCATGCATGCATTTGTGGTTCCTGTTTGTTTTTAGGGAACTCGAAAAGGCTTTTTGAAAAAAAGCATAGCTGGATAATTAGGCAGCATCACTTCCTCATTTACCGCCAAATTGATGACAATGCGCTCATCCGGGTGAATTCCATTCAGCATTATTAGGTTCCAAGCCGGAGAAATGCTATTTACTTTGTTGAGGAGCTTTACTCTTGAAAATATTGGAAGAAAGGCCAGTTGTCTTGAAGATGTGACTGAGGTCCTTAGTTGCGTGCGAAAACTTTCATGCTTCCTGGCAATTATCGCAAAAGATACAGTCTAAATAAATACCAACGATCAGTTGGCTTCAGATTTCGCTTCTTTTCTGTCTGGTTTGCTCGATCGCCTTGAGCTTGGTTTGTACAGGCGCAGACAGAGCTCCAGGGCGTCTCTCAGCGATACATTGTAGTTGGTCACGATAAAGAATCTGGCACTCCGTCTGGTCCTGGAACTGTGGGCGCGTTAGGTCTTCTGGAGTTGAAGAAGCGTTCAGAAGTCAGGTTTTGTTTTCATGGGACACTAAAACTTGAACGTGTTATGTCCCTCTAGAGTTGAAGAAGGGTTCAGAAGCCAGGTTTTGTTTTCATGGAACACCAGAACTTGAACGTGTTATGTCCCTCTAGAGTTGAAGAAGGTTCAGAAGCCAGGTTTTGTTTTCATGGGACACTAGAACTTGAACGTGTTATGTCCCTCTAGAGTTGAAGAAGGGTTCAGAAGCCAGGTTTTGTTTTCATGGGACACTAGAACTTGAACGTGTTATGTCCCTCTAGAGTTGAAGAAGGGTTCAGAAGCCAGGTTTTGTTTTCATGGAACACTAGAACTTGAACGTGTTTTGTCCCTCTAGAGTTGAAGAAGGGTTCAGAAGCCAGGTTTTGTTATCATGGAACACTAGAACTTGAACTTGCTATGTCCCTCTAGAGTTGAAGAAGGGTTCAGAAGCCAGGTTTTGTTATCATGGAACACTAGAACTTGAACTTGCTATGTCCCTCTAGAGTTGAAGAAGGGTTCAGAAGCCAGGTTTTGTTTTCATAGAACACTAGAACTCCTGATATTAGAACACATTCTGACTGGGACTTGCTTGATCATCCTCAAACTTAAACACCTTCCTCTCGAAATGAAACATCTTTGTAAGTTGAGTTTTACTTCAATTATTTTGATGGAGATGGAGATGGAGATGGAGATGGAGATGGAGATGGAGATGCGGTGCATTGAAATGCCATCAATTATTTTCTTTTATGTTCCATGAATTGCACTATTTCATTCGCTGTTCAGAATATGCTCAAAACTTTGAACATCAACAATTTCATTTCGAGAGCAGGAAAAATTGCGCTACTTAATAAAAGAAAAAAAAAACATACTGAAGCTAAATTAACCGCTCTGAGCAGGCTTAGTCTTGAAATGGAGAGTAGTTTTAAAATGCGTTGGTCCGCAGAA
This sequence comes from Platorchestia sp. MABIK, assembly GCA_014220935.1. Lineage (NCBI taxonomy): Eukaryota > Metazoa > Arthropoda > Malacostraca > Amphipoda > Talitridae > Platorchestia > Platorchestia sp. MABIK. The sequence goes on along the minus strand of JACJUY010003129.1, from coordinate 29,207 downwards.
TCAGAATCTCTGAAATAAAAAATGTTGGGTTAAACGGAAAGATTTAAGAAGATGTGAGATGTTGCTTGTGAGAAGGTCTCTGTACTACAACAAGTCGAGTGGCAGCGAATAAACTGGCCCATGTTTTGCAAAACATTAACCATTACGAAGCTCATGTCTTTCGCCCTACATCAAAAATAAGAGTACTGATTCTTTTCAGGACGACAACAATTTCAGAGCAAGGCTAGCCACTTTCACTTCTGGTTATGTGCCGTGTTAGTGTTTCAAACTACTTGAATTCCTTGCTGTTTTGCCATAGAAGCATTCAATTTTGCAGGGTAAAGTGCGGCAAGTGTTGTGGGCGTCTGAGAGCATTTAGGGAGTAGTCGATGTCGAGGGAGGTGTGCAAGTGAGTACGATTGATTTTCTGGACAGTTTCAGAGTCGAGCGACTAGAGAACTTTGTGAGAATTGAAGGAAAAAAATTACATCAAAAATCCCAGAACGTTGTTTAACGTAATATGGTTCTCAGACCGAGTGTCTAAGTGAGAACACGTGTGAATGAGAATTAGAGGATACATGATAGCTTACAACATTTAGGCTAGTTTGGTCATGGGCTCATTAACAAAGTTCTTAATATCAGTTTGAAAGGAAGAGATTAATTTTTAAACTTAAAATATGGTTAGGTGGGTGGACAGGTTGAGTTCGTGTCTATGTACGTTCCTTAGATGAACGCCCCAAATCGAGCTGATGGTGAAGAATTACAAGACTGATGCTCTCTCAAATGGTACAGGTCTGTTGTTGAGTGTGGCTTCCTCGTAAGGAACGTACCAGAACAGACTCATGGTGTTGGTCGTCATAATGTCATCAGAGTTAACTCTCATTATGTTGGCTGTCAGAGAAGACTCATGATGGTGCTCGTCATGTCGAAGCATACTGACCTAACAACTGTGCTGGGGTTTGGCTTCTCAAGTTATAATAGCGATCTCAAACTTTAAATCCAAATGTAGGGAACCAGTAAAAGTTTTGTCCAACTGATGAAACTTTTCGTCGGCATTCATGCTCTCCACTTCTTCTTCACAACCTTCACAAATGCGTTTTTCTTCTTATATTCAAACAATTAGATCCCACCAGAACAAATTTAGCAAATTAGTTCAGATGTTTGTCATGTTTTAATAGTTCAGGTGGTCGAGTCACGCTCGAGTTGTATTGAATCTAACAATTGTTCATAGAATAATTTCATTGATACGCAAGCTTTCAAGTGTGGAAGCCATTAGTAATCTCATCGAATGATCAGGTTCAGACGGAAATATTCTTTACGGTGTATTTTCTTGTAAAGGTTAAATCCAACGTAAATGGCTACATTGATTTAAACGATACTGAGTGAGCATCATTTATGTATGTCTTCTCTAAGGAAAATAAAATTATTGGTAAAATTCATATACTTACAGAAGAATTCCTGTTAGTCCGTATTTCCAAACCAATCTTATTTGATTTATCAGTCGTTCATTTCTCAGATTCAATCATACGTCATCTTCTGATCACGTTGACTCTTTCCGTTCACTCACAACGCATTTCGGATGAGACCCTCAAATCCCAGCGCAGGAGACCGCGTTGCAGTTCGTTTTTACTCTGGTTCTATTTTTATTCAACGAGTAAGATTCTCGACGAATCGCCCTATTGGAAACAGAACCTCCAGAATGACAAATGACATCCCACCCAAGCTCAGACTCACAGTTTGATCTACGCCCCCAAAATTACGTCCCTTTTTTGGCTGGGATTCTGCGAGTCAAACAAAGGCGATGAAGTAAAACTGTCCTCAGTTCACTCAGAATACAGAAAGCCTGACACCAAATTATAATCACTTGGTGTACTAATAAATGAAACTGTTTCCTCATCGTCAAAAGTCACGTTTAATGTTTTGCACCCGTAAAATTGCGGGTGTAAAGCATAATACCCGTGTGGTCTTTTCCATAATAACCGAGTGGTCTACCGATAAATGAAACTGTTTCCTCATCGTCGAAAGTCGCTTGTAATTTCATTCCCATACCTGACGTAACATTTCACTTTGACGAAGTGCGCGCAAGTCTTTTCGAAGTGGAGAATTTTGCGGGCGTTTGGCTGGCTGAGGAGGAGAGAGAGAGACACCGTCCGGCGTCTCGGGTGCTGCGCGCCGCTGCCTCCACCCTCCGCCGCCGCCCTTATCGCACTCCTGCCTAATTTAATGACTGCAACGCTGGGCTCAACTTCATCGCGTTCCATAAGTTTCGCAGCGTTATTGCTCAACAATCATAAATCTACAACTAATGATCCGTCTGATGTTGCGCGCTGCGTTTTGACGAGGAAACGAAGGGTGGAAATAGTTGCGGGGCATTTTATTTGACGCTGTCGCATCTGCGTCACGTAGTTTTTGGATTCAATTTTGCTTTGGGCATTTTTTTTGAGGAACTTGATGAATCACTAGAGATTATCTTTTATTGTGCAGCTCTGAGAGAATAGTATTTGTTTTGTATCGATAGGGTACAGTCACGGTGGCGACTTCAAGCTCAAAATTTTAACACAGCAAAAGGAGGCTTTATTGAATTGAGCAAAAATTGTTGAACGGAAAATGCCCTTCAGTTATATAGTTATATCATCAAAGCCACACGCGATTTAGCCAAGCAGACCTGCCGAGTGGTTGTGCTAGGTTACTTCACTTTCTACCTCTAATAAAAATTCAAACGAGTAGAAAACTATCCAGCAGCGTATGCACTCTAACAAACCTTGAAAAAAACCGCATGGCAGTGAGAAATTTTTCTTCAGTTTAATTCCAACCAGGTTTGTGTAGATCCCGGGAACCTAGAAAAAAAACGCATAGCTGTGAGAAAGGTTACTTTAAGTTTATTCCAACCAGGTTTGTGTAGATCCCCGGGCCTGGGCCGGCATAAAGACATATCCCCCAGTGACATCTTTATACCGGCTTTGTCATTAGCGATGCGGGCAGCAATGTAAAACCATTGCCTCGGTGAGATTTAGCACACAAGCGGCGCGATGCAACTCACCTTGAAATAGTGCTGCCTCGATGCCAGGGAACCGCCACACGGTCTCTTATGAATTGCCCCGCGATGAATTACACACACCCGTAAGCATTGATTCAGCACTGCGTTTTTCTGGCCGTTGGTTTACCGTAAAGTGCAATTGAAAATCGCGGTATGAATTAAACATTCACGCGTAGATTATTATGAGATGTTCGGAATTTTTTCAACGTAGCCTAAAATCAAACATCAATTGTATCTTTCGAAATTGAAGAATGGATTCTTGATTAGGAGTTTTAACCGTGAAATGAATAAGCGGTGATATAGCTTTACTTTGCACGTCCTATTATTTTGTGAAGAAATTTAAATAGAAAATAAAGGAAAAGAAATTATAGGCGGGGTTAATGAGTTCATTACGGGCTTCGTTGAAATTTTTACTATCAAAATAAATTGAAGAAATCACGCTTGCGTAAGTAGGTATTTCTCCGCAAACTTGTTAGCGTACTTCGAAATTTAAAGTTAGAGAATAAGTAATATAATTGAGCCGGATTTTGAAAGGATTTTAGTCTGTCTTTCATTCGCTAGTTACTCAGCCGCGGTTAGTGCTTGAAAAAATTCAAATTCAAAAATTGATAAGTTTTTAAAATTCGTTCAAAGTTGCAAGCTTTAGTCGTATAAGAAAAAACTTTAATCAAAAATATCTCCTCTATAAGTCGGTAAATAACTATAAAAAGGAAACGGGATCATTTCAGATCGTTTTTGAGAAAACTTAAGAGGTGCGTGTTGATACAGAGATACCATTGGACAAAAAATAAAGGTGGGATGTGTCACAAGAATGGATGTTTAATTGAGCAGATGGCCTGAGAATGAAGTGAAAGCGCAAGCTTAACTGACAAATCTACCTACCCATTCTAAAAAATTTTAGTTCATTGAATCTTCTAGGTATCTTTAAGAGCATGCGAGGGTTAAGTGCTTGACCTGGGGAACATTCAAAGCGCTTAGCCTTCTTTTGGCTTCACACGGAATAACAAGACACTATCATTTAGAAACACCAATATCCGCAGTTTTCTAATAGAAACACACGAGGAGAAATACGTTTCTTCAGTGAAATTTGAATGACGATGGGCTAGTTTTTATTTTTGAGAGTAGAAAGACGGGTAGTGTATGACCACTTCATTAAGCGGTGTCACAAAAATACTTAGCGAGAAATACATTTCTTCAATGAAATTTGATTGATGATGCGCATTATTTTTACTCTAAAGAGTAGAAAGAGGGGTAGTGTATGACCACTTCATTAAGCGGAGTGTGAGCTGGCGCGTTGTCTTGTTAGGCGAAGTCGTCACTCGTCGTGACACATCAAACGCCATGACTCGCCTCTTCCTGCCTGCCTCCCAAAGCAGATCAACTCCGAGCTACATTTTTACGACCATTCTCCTTAATCAAACTCGCTGCGTGGTTCAGCGGGATGTCGTAGTTACTTCATTTATTTTTTTGTTCATCGTTAAAGTCCATTCGAAATCTGCCGAAATCAGAGTGTTTCAGTGAGTTTAAATTTCATTGTTCTTTAGTGACTCCATATCGATATTTTCGTTAGTATAATGAATAATGACAAATGTACTGTACAATTTCAGTTAGTTCAGTTAGACGATCGCTCCTGAAAATTTGGTTATTTTCTAACCTGTTTTTATGTTTCCTATAGCTCCCTCTAAATAAGTTTAGATGAGTCCTAATACAAGAAACAATTGAGAAAGAGTGTAGGGGGCTTTCAGCACCTTAACATCAACGTCGCAGAAAGGCGTTTACGAAACAAGTTTCGACAACAAAGTAATTTGATGAAGCGAAGATCACGTTCCAATTACACCAATAACACAGGCTAGCGGATCACAAAAGAAAACGTTCCCTTGTCTTGATGAATCGTATAATTTAATGAGCAAACGCACGCCCATGTCGCTAATACAACAATTGTATTTGAAATCTGTTTCGTCTTTCTAAAGCTAACGTAATTTTCGATATCAGATGACCTCTGGAAGGGCATGTTTATGGAGTTGCTTTCTTCCGAAATTTTTCCTCAGGGTTGGAAATTCTACTGAAGAGTTTTGGAAGAATGGGCTGAAATATGTATACTTTTTCACTAGATCTGCTTGCCATCAAACCCTCGCTCAAAAAAGAATCATGTCTTCACTGGGAACGCAATGTTGTTGGAATTCATTAGAATTTTAAGGCTCTGAGGTGCAGTGTAGCAGTGCTGGAGGCTGATATTGAAATTTCCCAGGCAAGAAAGAAAGTTCTTTTCTTTCGAGAGCTCTGCTTCTATGAAACACGTAGTCCAAAGTAGCATGCGTTTAAATTTGAATGTATTGTTCTTCAACTCGTTTTACTGTTAAAATTTCTGTTCCTGCAGTGTCGTGCTGTGGAGGACAAAATTAGATCTTACATTGCTCGAGCAATTTTACCTCTGCTTGAAGGCGCTGTAGTTTTTGCAAATCCCGTAATGACCGTGCATTATAGTTCATAGTTCTAGCATGCATGTACTTACAGGTGCATTCAAAATTGTGGCAAAAAAAAAAACTCACGAAAAGAAGGCTCTTTTTTGGGCTTTGAAATCACCGACATCGGAAATGACTTCATAGCTCTCTCTAACGTTGGGGGTCACCACAACTTACTATTTTACTGAAAGTATTTTCCGTTTAGTGAGGAGAAAAATGCAGCATTTGTACTGTGAGAGAAAGCTGCGCATGAAGAGATCAAGATACTCTGAGTAAAGGCGTTCATATCGCACGAAAAAGCAGCGGCGCCCCTCAGAGCAAGTCTGCTCCGAGCTTTTCTTACATGACTGATGTCACCAAATCCTTAGCGGGACTCGCAGTATCTCGTAAATGTAAGTCACTAAAACACCCTCCCACGCTGCAGCCAAAAAACTTTCTTCAAACCACACAATGACGCTCACAACACAACAATGAAAGAACAGCCACAAAATCTCGCGACAAATGTGCAGGTTCACTTCCTCAGTGCCACCCACGGTTCATTGAATTCCCTCTTCGTTCTCATAAAATTTGGAACTTACTATTTTACTCGCCGTGTTTTTATTAAATTTCGTTCTTGTGCGGACGAACTTGAGGCTCCGACGTGAGAAGTGCGGGGTGACTTGCGCAATGCATGATGCTGTCGCTTGCGTTCGATGATCGTTGAACGTTAAATATTTCTGAAGGCGTTATACTGCTCATTAACATCTGCTCGCTTCAATTCATAACTGATCAGTGAAATACATCGGCCGGAGAAGTGATGGATTGAGAGCGATTGGGGTGTGGCTTTGGGATGCATGCAATAAGGTGATTTTTTAGAACAGCTTAGTCGACATTAGTTGGCAAGCAAACCTACTTTGAGTCAAGGAAAACCACATCAACTTTTCAAGTTGTGAGTGAATTTCTTTGTCGCAGTAAATGGGTTTCTTTCTTCAAGAAATAATGCATTCAATGTGCGATACAAGCGTTCAGTAGTGAAGATCGTAATTCAATGATTTATTAAGGACCACAAGCCACTGCACAAATTAACTAGGAAATCAATTAGCTACTGAGAATTCGAATAAGTTTGTGGAAATCAGTTACAGGAACTTTATTTCATTTGTCTCCCCTCATCATTTTTTGGACTTATCCCGTAAATTCAAAGTAATTTACTAGATACAAAGGTTATTATTTTGAAGATTTCAAAACGTTTGTTGTGAGGAATCTAGTTAATAATATTTGATTTGGAATAAAATCTTTATTCAATGGGACATTCCAAGGAGGAGGGAGCACGCAAAGTTATCACAGAGTTCACAATTGCCACATTCACTTTTGTTTACATTTCATTCATGTGAACAGTCATTCACAAGTTCACATTTCACAAACAAGTGTAGTTGATATGCGCTAAGCATTGAAATCATGTTTAACAAAGATTTCGGTGTAAATCTTTATTTAATACAATTTTATACCATACAATTACAATTTATAAAAACTGTACACGATTTTAATGCCTAGCGCGTTCTTCGTTTCAAATTCCTGATGATCATTCGCCTAAAAAAATGTAACTGCCCTGTATTAGGGTCCCCAATTGCCCGTACGTTCAATTGAAACATGCTCATAGATGACACTAACATCATTCTTTTGAGGTTTATTTCAATCTATTCATGTGTATTTTGTGGGCCTAAAATGCATACTGAGATATATTTGCAGATTGTTGTCTTCAACGATGGAAGTGAAATGCATGCAATACGAACATCTCGTAATCTGCTTGAAAAAGAGATGGAGGTTACTCTTAAAAGCATTGACCTCACAAATCACTCGATCATAAGAAATTTCTCAACTACAAATTTTAGTGAACTTTTCGACTTTCACCCGAAATAAAAGTAATAATAATTAATAGTAAAATAAATAAGTGACGTAACAACAATCAATCTTGCACAAACATTCAATCGCCTTCATTTTTCTATTTTGATGATCATGGAGTTATTCCCTTTGCTTTGTCAGCACATGTCTGATACGCACTGAAAGCACGAAAGAATCTTTTCGTTTATTTTTATTCTGGCCAGCTTCAATTCTGCAAGTGACGACTACAAAGCGAAGAAAAAAATCTTTTGCGATTATGTTTTTTCAACTGACAACACAACGACACGAAAGCTAACGTTACTCACTAGGTTAATAACGAGCGTTTATTCTAACGAACTCTCTCCAACTGTTAACAAACTCATCATCATTTTCAAAACCTTTAAAATTGAACTGCTGTTTTAATGCGTTTTTTACTTCAGACCTGGAAATGATCGCACGTCAGCACATAAAGCTATTAAAATTTGTAATTTTTTATCACAACCGCAACAGAAGTTCAATTCAATTGAAAATCAAATTAGAAAGCCATTACTTCAATTGCTTACGATTGCATCACAACACTGGCCATGATAAGAAACCTCAAACTTTTTATTTATTAATTTTGTTTAGGGCCAGACGTACATCAAACGAACTAAATCGTATAAAACAAGTGAAGAAATCAGCACATAGTTGCGATTTTTGATATCTTGAGAGCCGTGCTTTTACTGTCATCTTCGAACTGCTATCAACTTTTTACGCCGAGTCCATCCCATATCAATTACACAGAGAGCAGGGGTTAACGAAGGCCTCGGTATTTAAGAAACACATTTATTGGGCAATCGCCCGAAGCAATGAGAAGCTAGTTGCAGGGAGCGTGCCAATCGAGTTTTTCAGGGCGGTCAGACCCCGGCTGTTGCGGTACTCTAACTGTAACCATCACCGGGCCAGTGCATGTAATTCTGCTTCACAAGTAATAATTAATTGCTACCGAACTGACCAGGCACGTCTTCTGAAGGCTGACTTCAGCGATCCCTGAGTCCCTCTTTCTATTTATTTGGTTGTCCCTACTCCTGCCTGGTGTCATGTTCTGCTTCTGTTTCCTGTTTCTACACTTTCTTGCGCCTCTTTGGTTCTGTCTTTGTTTGTTTTTGCCTTTTTTCTCCTTCTTAAGAGAAGACCTCCTTCCGCTTGTCCAGCTATCTCCCGTGTTCCTTCTGCGACTTCCAGCATCCCGGAACTCGACAGCTCCGGCCACTGAGACAGAACGCGTCGGCGGCACTGGGTGGGGCAGAGTAGCTATTCATATTGGTGGTGTGAACATGAAATGTTTGATGTCACGATTGTTCATCATTACGGGGAAATTTGTGTACTAAAATACATACTTTATATTTTAGCAACAGTGATACGTACTAGGCATTCTATCGCAGGTCGGTGGTGTGAACATGAAATGTTTGATGTCACGATTGTTCATCATTACGAGGAAATTTGTGTACTCAATACGCACTTTACTCTTTAGCAACTGTAACACTAAGCAATTTATCGTAGGATTTTGGTGAGAGAAAGGGTCTCAGTGTCCCACCCGTATCCTGCTAGCAGAAAGTGCTGAGTCATGGACGTGAACAAAAAAACTCTATGAATTACGTACTTTAAAACGCTCTAAAAATTGCATCAAATGACCCAAGATGAAATTTTCTCAGGAGAATCGATGGTCTACTTCGCGTATTGAATCGAATAAGGAAATTTGTTGTGATAGTGTTTCTCGATTATATGGTTTGAATGTTTTCAACATAATCTTGTGTACTATTTAGTTAGCTTACCGCTGATGTTCAAAATTGATTTTCTTGCCTCTTTGAAATTCAGAAACACATTTTTAAGCGTTAGAGTCGATTTTGAACACAGACTTTCCTGTCATGATTGTTCGTGTACATTGAAACACAGCAAAGAAAAGAACCGTCCCTGGCAGAAAATATATACCAAAGTCATGGCAGACTGCAGCTCAAAACTGAAATGGGCGTTTCAGGAGATGGAAAAGAAGAGAAAGAACTTTGAGAGTAAATACTGCCATAACTTTTTTTAGGTAGACTCGTAGCATCATATTAGTAAGTTCGTATCTGACAGGAAACTTTGTTTTAAAAGAATTGGGGACACCCACCGGAGATTAAATTTAGAACTCATCCCTAGAATAGGACGTAAGAGAATCGAAACAATGCTGCACGACACTGGGTTGAGCGACCAAAGCTGGAAGAAGGAGCAAGTAGGACAAACATCTACCAGGCATCAACTACCGAACATGCTCCCATATATGTCAACCACACTGCCACGTACAAAGAACAGACAAGCAATTAAATCATGTGCCAAAGTGTTTAGAAAATGAACAGTGCACTGTAAAAATTTTAGTCACCAGGGTCACAGGACACCAGCGTGAGAACAGAGATAGACATGAGGAGGTTACATGGCATGGCTTGCTAGAAGTAAGATTCTATAGTTGCAGTGATACGGACCGGTTGACTATTTTGGGAATCCCTCCCTCGTAAGTCACTCTACACGAATAACGAGCCAAACATATTGTGGGTTTTAGAATTATAAGGGGCATTAGAATCATAAGATTGACAATTTTAGGACAATTTTATCACACAACACAAATTACGAGTCAAACACAGAGTGGATTTTAGAATTACAAGGGGCTCAGAATAAGCAGTAGCCGGTTGACTATTTTGGGAATTCCTAACACGTGAGCCACACATCACAAGTAACTTGGGAAACACAGTGAATTTTAGAATTATAAAGGCTTAGAATACGCAATGGATTGCAGCACTCTCCCGGAATGAAGCGCAAGCGGGAAGTGCGTTTTAGAAGAGGAAGATGTTTACTCCACCCACGCTTGTTGCTCAAACTTAAACTCGGCCGCTCTGTGGCGTAGCGAAATGAATGCGCAGTAATTGATGGCCCCGCTCCGTCGCCTCCACTAAATCTTTGCTATTTTTGACTTCAGGTTAGGAACTTTACTTCGAAGGAACAGCGCTTAAACGGAGTGAAGAAGCAGGCCGGAGTTTGCGAGTCTCCCTAATATGTTTATTTCTGATCAAACGAGCTTGGAAATTCGAGTTATCAGTTCATGATCGAGAGGAGGGCGTCTGAAATAGCGTTCCAATTAGGACTGAATTTTTGTGTGCACTCTTTATTCGCAGGAAACAAAACATGTTCAATTCGGGAAGTGACTTGTAGCACAGTTCTCTACTTCGCCAAGTCAAAAAGTTAAGGTATAGTTTTCAAGTTTGAAATCGATTAAAAAAACTATCAATTAAAAAAGAAGTATTTACAGTATTTATATTCCTACTAGAACATTCGAGACGTAAAACGTCATACAGAGATTGCCCGATATTATACCAATTCTAAGTAATGATACTCCACAAGTTCATTCTCTCATCACCACTCATTGCGATACACAATTTTGAATTACTCAATGCTGATAACGTAAAGGTTGATGCTATATTTCCAAAGCATCAGGAATTTTTTGTCTGGAAAACATTTTCCATTGCGCAGCATCGTCATCGCTGAAATGCTTGTAGTGAAGTTTGATTAAGAGCACCAGATCGTGCAGTTTCAGTGCCCTCACGCTCGCATCAGCCTAATGAAACTGAAATGAACTAGTGATCATAGGTCCACTCACTGCCCCTTAAACTTACTGACAAACTGTTCCTAAACTCCAAGCTGCCAGTCTCCAGGACCCGACCTACTCGCCAATAAACTTGTGTTACGGCCGACTTAAATATTTCCAATTTACGGGTTTATATTCTCCTGAAGAGGCTCGATTAAGGCAGTTGCGTGGACGCTATGATGGTCATTACCAATATAATCATGATGCGCACCTCCACGATCGCCTTTCCGTCACTCATAAACTGCGGCCAGCAAGATGGCAGCGGCGAGTGTCAGGAGAGAGCCTCCTGGTGCCGACGTCAGCACTCGGTCTGGTCGGGCTGCTGGCGTCAGTGTTGGGTCGGGTTGGGTTGTGTCGGGTTGCATTTTGTTGGGATTAAGTTATATGGCTTGCGTTATATTGGGTTGAATTTGGTTTGGTTGCGTTTCGCTGGGTTCCGTTTTATTTGGTCAAGTTTTATCGGGTTGAGTAGATTTACAAGTTTGGATTGCGTTTCCTTAGTGTTGAATCTTTATGTTGAAATTTTAATTTTTTGACGTGCTGACGAAAGTGGAATACAGTACAAATTTTTTAATTTAAATCTTAAAAACCTTATCGCACATGAGGTTTTTCCTGAAGTGCGCTCTTCCTGAAGTTCAAACGATGCACCATCCAATGTGGCAAATTCTGATTTGGAAGGGTTAAGTTTTGCATGATTTTTCCCTGGTGTTCATGAATCAGATTCATGAGGTGGGTAAGGTGAGCTCGTCATCGAGTTGTGATGCTTTTGCAAATTCTGCGCCATCTATTTTTCCAGGTGCAAATTGACATGCTAATTCTAGCTAGTTGTGTACGTAAATTCAGCAAATTTTTTCGTTTCAGCTAAATTATGTTTACGTAAATTATATTTAAATATGATTAATTACATGTGCTCATTATCACTGATTTTGTTTTGGCTAACGCTTCACTTCTATCTTTTCAGGTAAAAACCGGCCCTAATCGTGAGTTACGGTAAGCCAAAAGCACAAGTATGGATACGGAACAAGAATGAATTATTTCTGTAAGTAATGTTAATAGAATGAAGTACAGTTTAAGTGTTCCTAAAATTAATTCTGAAAGAATCGCAAGCTAAGCTATGAAGCTAGTTTCAGTGATAGCATTTATATTTTTTTAACTATAGCGAGATTTTAGCTCATGCAGTAAGGCAGACATTAGGGTTCTCGTACTGGTTTCAAAAGCTTGTTAATCAGCTGCTCATTATTCCCCAAAAGGAATCACAAAATACTAATATGATAACTTTCCTTACGTGTAAACAAACACGTGACGATCTTTTGGTAATACCGAAAAGTTAAAAAAAAATTGGCAGACCAGAAAATTTCATCAAGAGTAATGCAAATGGAGGCTATAATTAGGCACGATTCATGACACTGCGCGAGCACAAGTCGTAAGCCATTTAATTGACCAGCAATGTCATCCAAATCCATGCGCCATTGAAGGAGCCTCCGTATTATGTGGCTGGTTGAATGAGCGCGGTTATTAAAGAGGACATTTGAGGGTATCCCTTAAATTAGCCGCTAGGGAGCGCTTCTACGCTGGGAGAATAAGCTACTTATCTTTATGCTCATCTCAGAGTATTCTTCTCCAAGAAGATACGTCATCTTTTTATAGCTCGAAGAAAGCGGAGGGTGGATCCTTTTTTAGGAAGAAAAAAAATCATAGACCAGTATTTAGTGAATAAATGTTGAGTTGCCTCTGAATCGTTCTACCTTTCTTCTTGAGGTAGCTAGGTCCTTATTCGAGCATGTATAAGGTGATGATGAAAGGGAATGAGTGACCTCTAGAGTTGCTTCTTCTGCTTTTATAATTTTACGTACCCGTGACAGGCACGGTAGTTCTTACCCAAAATGGTTTCTACACACAACTCGGCATAAAAACGGGTTATTCATCGATTTTTTAGCAATCCTTTAAATTTTTTTCTGAGAGCCCAACGCTTCTAATTGTACTTCGGTAATATTTCTTACTGTCTTTTATCATTTTGCGTATTCTGTAACTTGGAATTTAACTTGTTTACAGAAGTCAATCATAGATCCATTTTCTTCTCATATGTGGTACTTGTTAATTTTTCTCAAACGAAAAAGGCCTAGATAAATAAAAAAAGTTAAAGCGTAAATGTTAAATTGTTTGTAAATGCACATCACATTTAAATGTAATATCGGATCTGTGATGCACAAATCAAAAGCTTTTTGATAACCATTCGGGTGGCGTTATCTAAGCCATCGGTAACGAAGCGGTCGCGCCATCCCCGCCTGACGCTCGCTCGCTCTCGAGAAAATGAAAGTCCAAAGAAGATCTGGCAAATTCACGTGAGGGAGAAAGACGCGTTGCAATTTAGCAGGTACTTTGTATTATCAGGGATCGTCGAGACTGGGAATTGGCCTGTCTATGAGGTGGCAAGTCCGTGTGGGCTTTGAATTGGGCTGTCTATGAGGTGGTAAATCCATCTGGGCTTTGAATTGGGCTGTCTATGAGTTGGTAAGTCCGTCTGGGCTTTGAATTGGGCTGTCTATGAGGTGGTAAGTCCGTCTGGGCTTTGAATTGGGCTGTCTATGAGGTGGGCAAGTCCGTCTGGGCTTTGAATTGGGCTGTCTATGAGGTGGTAAGTTCGTCTGGGCTTTGAATTGGCCTGTCCAATTAGGCAGTAAGTCCGTCTGGACTGGGAATTTGCCTGTCTATGAGGTGGCAAGTCCGTCTGCACCGGGAATTGGCCTGTCTTTGTGGTGGCAAGTCCGTCTGGGCTGGGAATTGGGCTGTCTATGAGGTGGCAAGTCCGTCTGGGCAGGGAATTGGGTTGTCTTTGAGGTGGCAAGTCCGTCTGGACTGGGAATTGGGCTGTCTATGAGGTGGCAAGACCGTGGCACAGCCCCCACAGCTGCCCAGATGCATCACCCACACTGACCACCCACGAGCGAGCCACACTGAGCACGAAAGTGGTGCATGCGGTTCCTAAGCTCCAGACACACTGACGCGATTGTCACACGGCACCGTCACACGCTGCAGTTTGCTCGTGTCATAGCTTACGGAGTTAGGAGCTTCCTCTAGAAACTAAGCGCGGACTCATGCGCTGATAGACTGCTTGTAAATTTTACCTGTTGTTTAATGAGTTTTATCTGTTGCTTTACTGATTTTAAATTTATCTGTTGCATAACTGATTGTTAATTTTGTCTGTTTGTTGATTTCGAGGGTCCGTGAATGAGGAATTTAAAACGACTCATGGGTTTTAGGAACATGAGGACTTAAGCGGTTAGAATTGAGCCTGAAAAACTCCTTGCATAAAATATTTAGCCTCACAGAAGTCCGTTGAAGCCCTCTTGCTATGCAAAAACGTAGACGCGAGAGGCTCCTGCACTATTATTTGCTCTGAAATTCCACAATTCAACAGGTTTCTATATTGGATTTTCTTAAAATACCCACGCACGGTACGCCATTGCATGGAGTAGGAAAGAGTAATGCATCCAAGTCTCGGCGGCCTGTAGAGTTGAGCAGCGGGAGAATAGGACGCTCTTAGCAACGACAGCAAGGTGAGACGCGTAAGCTGCTACTTCCTTTTGACGTCCACGACCGCGAGAGTCGTGGCTTTGATCGTAGATATGTACCATTCGATCGTAGACGCTCTAATAAATCTTACGTTTTGGAAAGCATGCAAGTCATTTAACGCTTGCAGTATTCTAGCGACGTCAGTGCTCTGTATGAATACTGGAAAGACGTACCACAATATCACTTTACATCGCTTTCATTCATACTCTAATATTTCGTTGACCAGCTCAGTTCAGTTGTAAACCTGATTTTTGCGCCATAACTCAGCATATTAATTTCGCTCATTTCAAACCTCAGATGTTAATTCATGATGGAGATGCAACTTTGAAATGCCAATTTTCCATGAAAACTACAAAGCCTCGTATCTCATACGCTCACAAGTTCGTAGAAACATTCAAATAAAAATATCTTTAATGGATAGATTTGAATTCATGCGTAAAAAGCTGAAGTCAGTGCAAATATAATTGTAACGTTGTAGTCTATCGATGGCTTCGTTATTTGAAGAGAAATGCCGCTGACATTATTTAATTACGCAAAGATTTTATTTACCATTGAAGCATTAAAACGCATTAGTTGCGCAGATTCCAGCATGAAGTATTCATTGTTGAAGTTCAAAGGAAGTGTGAAAACAAACGCAATAGCCTGGTGTATTAACCCGTTCTAAATATATTCAATGATTCCTAGAGAATCGTTCCTCTTGAAAGTGACACAGTCCTGGTGGGTCGTCCAGCATCAGATTGATTGAGATCCTATCTTGTCTGTTCTACTGCAATCAAAACTGTAGTAATTCCGTTCGTCATTTTTTGCAAGAAACACGTTGATCCGATTAAATACACGCTCTAACGGAGTGGGCGTAGAGAATGTCACTCAAAAACTCGCCTTACATTCGAAGCGGCAGTTGCATTCGCTACGCTGCACTGAAATATTAGCATAGCTGTTCTACTGCTGTCAAAACTGGCTGAATAAGGCAATCCTGCAAGTCATTTTTGTAAGAAACAATTTTACTCTTTAAACACACTCTCTAACTGAGTGGGTGTGAAGAATGTCACTCCCAAACTTGCCTTACAATCAGAGAGGCAGTTACATTCGCTACGCTCCCTAGAGACGGCCTCACCTGACATCTTCTTCAGGCGCCATAGAGGAGACAACAAATGACGCTGCGATGCCCGGCTGCTGTGGGCACTAACTCGGGCAGCTTATGGTGCTACTCCTCAGGGCTGAGGCGTCGAGCCTTTAAAGAGGGGCTGTCTATGGTCGGTGATTGGTCTGAAGAAAAGGAACGTTTTATGGATCTCGTTGATGAGAGAAGCCACTCAGCGTATAAGTTTTGCTAATTTCTCGAACGTCTATTTTGTCTCGAATGTCTCGAATATCAAGATGGGATTTTTATCACCCGGGAGGGTCCTAGCTTTACTTTTAACTCTCTGTCTGAGTGATTTAAGTTTTTTCATCACATTTTGATTTCAATCTGAATTGAATTTTATGCAACAATTTTATTTTTCTCTGCACGTTGAGCATGACTCTGATTTTGTGGCTCATTTTTGTAAGATGATCCGCAGTGCGCAGCAATTCCAAATTCACTTCAAAGGATCTATCTATTCTCCTTAGATCAGAGTCTTTGTAATTTTGTAAATACGCGTCATCATGTTTTCGAGCATTTTTCGAGCAAAACATCATTCATGTTTTCATGCATTTTTTCACAATGTATACCAATTCTCTCGATAAATGAATACTGCTCATTGTACATAGTACCGCCGTAAGTTTTCATGTTTGAATTTCCCAAGTTGTTTTGACGCTCCAATTGCCATCCGTCATAATTTGATCAAGCATCGCATGGTAGCCGTCCGTCCCTGACTGGAATATACAGTCTAGCAGGAGAAATCTAGAATAAGTGTGCAACATCGCCAACGTAACAATTTGGGTTTTTAAATAACATCACTACGACGGAAACTCAAATTTCAGAAGATTCGAATAATGAGTTCAGCATTTTTCGAGATTCCAAAATAGGCTACAGGTGATGATGAAATTTAACTCTCCATTAACATCCATTGCAGTTAAGCCCAAAAAACATGTCTGTTGCAACAAGTCTCATTGTTTGTTGTGAGTGATCCTAGAATATATACATTACATTCAGTTTGTCTAACGGTTCTCTGGTAAAAAGCTCGCTATCACCCGACGCCATTCTCATTGGAATAGTTAAGGGAGGCGCTAACAGATCGTCTGCTTAAAATAAAATTCAGTGAGCGATTGATTTTCTTCGACATTGGCCTTCGAGAACAAGCTTGTAAATACCTGTTCCTCAGATCTTCGATCGTAAAGATCCGCTGTAAAATGGTCTACAGCGCTACAGTGTTCGTACCTCTATTTATTTTTCGCTCCAGACTGTGGCAATTTGACGCGAAACTTTTAACAAGTGATTTGAAGATTACTTTATGATCGCTCTAAGCGACAAAATTCCTATGAATTGGCGAAGAGAACGACTTTTTATTGGATTATGAGTCTTTTTCTGTATTGCAGAATCACTCATGGGACTTTTTTGTTAGCTTGGTCATTTGGTGGGCGAAATTGAAGGGATTTGTAAACATGCTACCCACAGAGCTGCAGGTTTTGATGACGTCTGCTGAATTGCTTCAAATCATACATCCAAAAAGATCTTTACGTCATCAATACTCAGGCCTGCTTCAAATTTCGAAAACACCTTACACACATGTCTGAACAATAATTGAGCTCTAAAAAAATGTGCATTATTTCATTGCATTAAAATATGTACCAGCAATTGAAGAGCCCTCCTGCATCAGATACTACAGATGTCCTTTGCATTTCGTAAAACAAAGGTTTTTGTACTTCCTTTGAATGAACAGGAAAGCTTTAAATAATTGCGTAGTTTCAAGGCATCAACAACTTACTAATGATTCATGAACTTTTCAATGATCAAATATTACAGACGTTCTCTACATTTTACAGCCAAAGATACGGGCTAATTCTTAGTTCCTGTCGATAAAGAGTACAGCTCTAAATAACTGCATAGTTTCAAAGCATCAACAACTTATCAATGATTCATGGACTATTTGCTAACTTCAAAACATCAAAAATTTCCCAATGATTCCTGAACTATTCTATAGTCAAATATTGCAGACGTCCCCTGCATTTTGGAGCCAAAGACGCGGGCGTGTGTATTTCCCTGAGTTATCTCTGTCGTCCATTAGCAGGAGAGCTACGAGAGCAGAGGCCCCACACACGACACGGATGTTCCAGGGCTCGTTTGAGTCATGGACGAGCCGCGCTGCCCAGACGGCCCTTTTTCTGGCAACATTCTCCAGTGTGGCCAGTTCCAAATGATATTTGGCTATGATGGCCACTCAGAATATTGAAGGTTTTCAGATGCTGTGTGCTCTTCTCGATGAATTTTTGGTGCTGCTATAGAGTGAGGTCTACCTCTATTTACTGCTACAGTTTTAATACAGTTTTCACTTAATTTTCTACAGTTTTCGTTGTTAGTTAGTTGGTTTAGCTTTCACTATAGTTTTCACTTCATTTGTACATCTCAAACTGCTTCTTGGAAGGCGATATATGGCGGTAAACCTCATGCTATAATGGCACCGAATTTTTAATGAATGGAAATGGTTGAATCAGAGAATTTTGCCCATAAAATAAATAATCTAACAGGCTGGCTCTCCGCTGGTGGGTTGGCTGTGGTGCCGCCAGTTTCATGGTCCACAGTTGCGAGTTGCTTCTGACCTTTACATATTAATGCTGTCCCTGGCGCTATCTGCTGCAGTCTCTAACTGGACACGAGAAGTACAGGACAGCATCGACCCGACAGTTCAACGGCTCAAGGATCCTCTCAAAATAAAATTAATGTATTCCTCATATTCATAGCCGGTTAAGTTTCTACCGACCAATGAGTGGTCCGGAGCTCACTGAACAATGCTATGATAGTGCAAAACTCATGAATATTTTATTCTGCGCACTAGGTACTATTTGAACGCATAGAAGGTAGAGTCCATAGAGCCCTAAGACTGAATATTAATAAGACTGTGTGCAGACTTATCCCTGCCCCCAAATTTAATGAACAAATGAAAGAAATTATTTCGTCTACCTACATTTAATGTATTAACGACATTAAAAAGTGAAGTTTAAGGTGCATTGAGCTGTGTTTGCGAGTACTATTTGCAATAAATTGCCTTCGCATCGCTCCACTGACTGCGTTTTGTAATAACCTGATCAGGAATGGTTGAGGGACAACGACAAGACTGCATGCCCTCAATCAAAATTAATTTCGAATGATAATCCTTTCAGCCATGTAGAAGCAACCAATTCATAACAGGATCCGGTTTAAATTTTCAAGTGATCGTTGCTCAACTAAGTGCTCTACTTCGCACATGAATTTAACCTTAAGAAATTTTGATTGTGATCATTGCATCGATTTTAAAGCATTTCGAAAGGTTTACGTTAACGAGTTATTTCTTCTTTCCTATCGGTAGTACAGATGTAGAGAGATTTTTGAGTTGCGAATGATTTGCAAGTTAATCAAAAATCTAACATAGGAGTCATAGTCTAATGATGGTACATCGGGCGGGGCTCTATATACATGCAGTATACATACGGTATGTATCAGCCTCGTAGTTAACGCATCGCGTCGGTCACATAGTGTACTACGCTGCTTCTGTAAATCGTCTTTTGTGATGATACCTGGGAAATAATTTTTTACTTTTCAAGCCTGATTGCTGTAACAGTGGTGTAAGTTTTTTCAAAGGATCATATTTTAGAGTTATAACTCGGCATTGTCTAAGGGCCCCTGAGCGTTTGCGGAAGCTTGTTCCAGTACACAGTACAAAATTACATCGATTGTCTCATGCTATGGCAGGCAAGATAGCTATTCATGATGTTAGCAAAATAAGTTAATAAATCCTTCTTTTTGTTCTTTCTTTAACGAACGATACATCGAAATTTTCTTCGAAATTTTCTAATTCCACCGTCTTTACGTACAACTGCCCATCATCGACAAAAATGACTCAGAAAAACTCGGCTTCTTTCAAGATGGATGCGCACAAAAAATCCTACAGAGCTTTGCCTTGATTATTTCATTTGGAGGTCCATGATTTAGGATCCCTTTGGTCGGTATTTATTTTTCCATCTCCCGCAAAATTTTCTAAACTATCCGCGCGAAAAAAAAACATTCTGAGACACAAGCGAGTTTTATTTGGGCCATATCAGTTACC
Organism: Platorchestia sp. MABIK; assembly: GCA_014220935.1. Taxonomy (NCBI): domain Eukaryota; kingdom Metazoa; phylum Arthropoda; class Malacostraca; order Amphipoda; family Talitridae; genus Platorchestia; species Platorchestia sp. MABIK. The sequence continues at coordinate 9,422 of JACJUY010003129.1, read as the reverse complement.
GACAATACATCATAGTGCAGAATTTGAAGTCACAATCATGCATGTTAAGAGCTCAACCGCCATCCTTGTGGCTAATTTTACAAAGAACGCATCGTCCGCCTTTAGAAAATGATGTAGTAGAAGCCCAGTTTATTCTTCATGAATGATGCACCCCGAATATGACCCAATAATTCTTGTCGTAATAATGCCGAGCGAGGAAGCTCGGGCCCGGTACGCCAAAACACGTCTTCTGGTGCTCATACATTCGCAGGTTCTGCCATTACTTATTACGCTTAAGTAATGGCTTTTGGGTAATGACCCTAAGTATATAGGGCTTTGTGGTTGGGTACGTACTTCGAGCGGGTAGAGCAGCTCGAGCCGAAGCAAATCTAGCCTTTGCAAGTTCTTACAACTTGACTGGGCACTCAGGCCTCGCATTATATCTCCACAGTAGACATCTAACATTAAGCATCGTCTCAAACTGTGACTCGTGAAAGGCACGGCGTGGCGCTGCATCGCTGGCTGTACTGAAGTGATGGAAGTGGGAGCCTTGTTGTCTCGCGCTTGATGGAATCCATTAGGCTGTGATCAGGCCGCTGTGGTGCGGCTGCAGTCGCTTAACATAAAGGATGATTCTCTTGAAATATGACGGGCTTCAGGTCCACTAATGCGCCCCGCGCCGTGAGGGTTCCCCACGACCTCGCCGGGACTCGGGCGCGTCTTGGCAGATCTGGGCCGGTGCACGGAAAAGAAAGAAACGAAAACCGTTTATTTCCAGTAAAGATGATATAAAAAACATCTTTGGGTTTTAAAACACGGCGCCCTGCGTTCTGCTCCAGTTTTGACTGTACACAAATTGCCTATCTAAGTATATGTAAAGAAATTGTTTTTGAAACATACAAACACATTAAGGGGAACACTTTTAAACCTGACTTGGTTTTCAACTGGATTTACTTAGCCCTCACAGCAGTTAACACTTTGATCGTAATTGGTTAAACTGAAGTTCAGTGTCCAACTAAAAAAGTCAATTGTAGTAAGCAGATTTGAAAATGGGAAATCAACCGGATCAGGCCCTCATTTAGCCTTCATTAGGTATTTATGCAAGTTGAATTTGTGACTACTGGTCGTTCAGCAGCACCATGAAAATCCCCTCCGTGGCCACCAGTGGCGCACGTTGCGGTAAAAGTGTTAATGCACAGCGGTGTGTGATTCGGACGCACATCTTGAATTTGATATAATATGTAAATTGAACATGACAGCACGCCGTCGCTGAATCCAGAGGCCATTGAACCGGCGCTCCAATTCTGGCCCCAGCCAGCCAATTGGAGCGTGGCGGTCGAAGTTCTTTTCCTTGATATTCAGCTACGTTTACTATATTTCGTTTTCGGAATATAGTGTAATTGGCATTGGGTATTGCAACCACTATCTGTGGTTGTGGCGTTCAGAGATGAAGATAAACATAACAGTATGGAATGGATACATTTGAAACTCTATGATTTTGGCTTCCACGTTATTTCTTTGCTTGAGTCAAGGCTTGCAATACGCAAAGATACCTGCAGCGGGCAAAACAATTTGAAAAATTTGTTTTTTTAATTTGAATTTTCCCAACCAGATGAGCTGAGCGGGCGTAGTTAGGGCAGCTTATGAAGTTTCGAAGTTTTGTTTGTTCCGTCGCATTCACGTCCCGTGCCAAAGTCTGTGGGAGAACCAAAGAGGCTGGAGGAGGAGTGGCAGCAATTAGCCCTCAGCTTGGAGTGTCACGTCGAGTTTTTGTGAAAAATTTGGCACTGAGGAGAGATAGCGACGGTGCACTTGCAATTAACGCCCCTAATTGGCCAACAGATGAAGTGATAAAAGCGTCACTCCGATGGACGGCCGCACACCGTTCTCAGAACGCGAGTTTTTGTGGCTAACGCTGGCCAATATTTTTCAAATTCAAGTCGCGCGAAACCAAAAGAATTAATAAACTTTTCACCAAGGCTGCTACGCAGCTTATGCGTGTTTATTAATCCTTATCTTGAAGTTTACTATCCCCACGTAAGGCAAGTCGTATGGGTACCACGACGAAGACAAACTAAGATTCAACTCCCAGTCTTTTTTAGGGAACAGTGAGCTCAAGAAAAGCCCTGTTGTGATTCTTATCTATTCTCTAAAAATATCTGCTAGATTTCCAGCTTGTGTTTTAGAAGGAGACTGACAGCGTTTGGAAGGATGCATCGTCGGGGGAATGTTTGCTTATCTGTGGATCGGTAACTACACCTTTATTTTACTGAGTTCATTTGGGCAGCAAAACATTTGGAAACATCAGGTGATTATTCCGGGGAGAAGCTTCACTGCAAACATATCTGGGGCTTTGACATACGAGTAGAATACTGCTGTCTCCAGAGACAAGAAAAAGGCATAGTTTATTGTAGCAGTTTCGAGCTTAATTGAAAGAGAAGCTTTTCCTTGAGGTTTGTGATTGGTGGACGCATGCTCGAACCTATTGGTAAATCATAAGATCCTATTCCTAGAGTTTTTACAATGCTAGTTAGAAAAACAGTTCATTTTGAGTGTATTAAATGGAATTCTTTTCAGATATACCAATGCAATTATTGCAAAATTACTCATTATTTTGGCTGAAGCTTGTATTCTTCTCGAAAGAAACTCATCACTATGAAAAAATCAGAAATTTTTACAGCATGATCGGTCCCACCAATTGTTAGGAGTGTTAATGAAATAAATCTCTATATAAATGCTATAACGATTGCTGAGTCATTTGCACAATAATTATTTTCAACTTTGCAAATTCTGAACAAAGCCATCAGCAGTATGAATGATGTCCAAAAGCATGTGCTCGGCTCGAAGAAAGTTCTAATCATTGAACAACTTTCTAACTTTTTAGACCATTACTGTCGTAGCCTTCTTTTCTTTTCAAATCAATTATTCAATTATTCCTACTTCGTCAGTCGTTTCAAGGGTGACCTTCAAATTTACGGTTTATTTCAGCAGGACATATCAAACACAAATCTTAGTACGGCCATACATTTACTGTTTTAACGAAGGGTGAACACACTTATGACAAGAGTTTGATGAAACTAGCAAATATCGAGGATGATAAAATAATGGACAGTCCCAAAGAACTTAACTCGGAGTACGCAGCGATGGTGACGAATTAAAGGTCTAGTAATTACGTTAAATCGGATATGTCGATATGAAGTTACACAGAGATTACACAGACTCTCTCTCAGAGTGCCGGCTGAGTTTTAAATTAACAAGTCAAAAGGTGGCACTAACAGACCTTTACAAGAGGAAATCTCGTACTATAATGAATCCTACCTAACAGTCAACCAATGCTTAAATAGCCGCAGGGACTGCTGCTGCTTCTGTAGATTCGTTGAGACGGTTAGCAGCACTCAACCGTCGAAGAGTTCTGAGCACTTTTTCTCTGTCGCCTTCCCAATATGCTGGGCTTGCTTTTCTCGTTGACTTATTACCCAGCGATCGGGCATAAGGTCCACGAACCGCCGTTCACTCTTTTGGTGGTGGAATTTCTCACAGTTTGTACCTAAGTACATAACATTACCAATTGTGCAGGTTTATTGAAACGATTTTATGGTTTGCAAAACGACCTTTGATTCCAATAAAAAAAGAGAGGTGAGATATTTCTGCCTCATTTATAACTTCCTAGTCTCATTCTGTCAATTTGCATTTTCAAGGAATTGCTACTCCGTTTCAAGATGGAATGATGAAATTCAACTCCCCTCACGAGTCAAGAGGAAGCATTAATCCAGACTCGAGTCTCACGAGACGCACCAGGTCACAAGCAGTCCAGACTCCAGTCTCACCAAATCACAAGCAGTCCAGACTCCAGTCTCACCAAATCACCAGCAGTCCAGACTCGAGTCTCACGAAACGCACCAGGCCACAAGCAGTCCAGACTCCAGTCTCACCAAATCACCAGCAGTCCAGACTCGAGTCTCACG